>CAUYQG010144689.1:0-11807 GCA_963574415.1 Tarsius wallacei | reverse complement strand
ACGTAAGACTGTGAGAGGAAATATATGATTTTTTTGTGCTGTTGAGCATGTATCTCTCATATGTGAAAGCATCTGATATACACAGATAATTATTCATAAATATAATCAATCATATTTACTCCCAGAATACAACTTTTTGTTTGCTGACAGACTGCATCTGTATGTTTTTGGTTATGTATGTATGTTAAGTACTTAAGTTATTTTCTGCCAAAAGGAAGTATAACATAAGTGATGTAAGGTTATAGATTGAGAATATTCCAGAAACTAAGGATCATTTCTCTTCTTATATATCTCAAAATGCTTTCTCTAAGTAAAAGGAATCCTGAATGCATCTTTTTTGGTTCTGCTACCAACTGGCACTAGCACTCAGGAGAATCACATAACTTCCTTAGATCTCATTATTTCACTTATAAAGTTCTATGTGCACACGCCTAATAAACTTATCATGCTCATAGAACATGATGTGCTCATGATAGAGATGTGAAATCAGCTTCATACGTCCTGACATGTTTATAGTATCAACCTTTGGGGGTAAGTATGTGTATGTAGACTTATTTTTCTTGTAGCAATAGTACAGTACCCATGCCTTTAAAATAAAGAAGTTCCTGCATTTCTTATATTCTTTAAGTCCACTAGTTAAGATAAAATTAATGAACTGGTAACTGTATTCAGGATAAAATTAAAATAAATATGAAATTGTAAAGAGTTGTTCACATGTCTCTTTTCTGATCAAATGTATCAATTTTTAGACAGCACCTGTTGGGAAGCTTCAATCCTTTTTTTTTCTTGTACTTTCTTAGGACCACTGGTTCTGAGTAGCACATTTAGCTACAGTATTTGTTGACTTGATCGATGGATTAATGAGCAGAATAAACTCCTTTTACACCAACAAGAGCTAGATTTTCATTTTTTCTCTTTCAAACTCTCCAAAACTATATTTTCCAAGGTGTTCAAAAACCTTTTAAGGGTTTTTCCTGTTTTGTGAATTGATAAACCCTAACAATGAATTCAATCAATCATTGATTTTTTGTTGTTGTTTTTTGAGTCAGAGTCTCACTCTGTCACCAAGGCTGGAGTGCAGTGGCAAGCTCAGGGCCACACCAGCATCCACCTGCTGGGCTCAGGTGATCCTTCCACCTTAGGCTTCCAAGTAGCTGGAACCACAGAAGCACACTACCATGCCTTTCTAATTTTGATACAGTGTAGAGACGAGGTCTCACCAAGTTGCCCAGGTTGGTCTTGAAACCCTGGGCTCAGGCAATCCTCTCGCCTTGACTTCCCGAGATGCTGGGATTATAGGGTCGAGCATTGATTCTTATGAGAGTGTGTATAGGCCTGACCCAGTGACTTATGCCTGTAATCCCAGCACTTTGAGAGGACAAGGAGAGAGGATTGCCTGAGCCCAGCAGGTGGATGCTTGGGTGACCCTGAGCTTGCCACTGCACTCCAGCCTGGGCGACAGAATGAGACTCTGACTCAAAAAAAAAAAAGAATGTGTTTACATGTTAGTTACCCAGTGTTGATCCTTGATATATTTTCTGCATTAGGAATGAATCAATGCATACTTGTACTGATAGAGTCTCTCTTTGAGTAACTCAGTTATCCTGGTATGTATTGTATTCTAAGATGCCAAATTGTTACATATATAGTATTAATTTATTAATGTCATTTTTGAAGAACAGTGTCACTACTTTATTAAAACAAGTATGTACACTGATTCTGGGAAGCACTTGAATTTATAATATATGGAAATGCAGAAGAAAAAACTGTGACTTAGAAAAAGGAAATTGATATATATGCTTATGTATTTACACATATATGTTTATGTAATTATATAATGTTTCCTCTGTATATAAATGCCCATGGCAATACCACTGTGAATGTGCCTGATTTCATCTTATCTTGGAAGCTACGTGGGTCAGGACTGCTTACCACTTGGATGGAGAAAATTGATGTGTAGGGAAGTTAGTCAAACACAGTGAATTTAAAGGAAAAAGCAAAAAAACTTGGGTTCCAAATTCTAATCCCAGACCTGACATTTTCCCTAAACTATGTGATCTTGTCAAGTTAGCTAATGTAGTTTGTTCATTTCTAAATTGAGTGTATTATTAATACTCCATATAGGGTTGCTGTAAAATAATGTGTATTGAAAACTTGGGTTAAAGAATAGCTCATGTAACTGCATATCACTGAAAATAACACAATTTTCAATTGAACCTTTTTTCTTCCTTCTTCAGCTGAAGTCTTTGAGATACTGTGTCAACTGCTCCAGCATTCCAATGTGAAGGTCTGGATCATTTAAGTAGTACTTACAAAGGACATGGCTTAGGTCCTGGGCAGAGCCAAACATTTATGTCCAACCTTTAAGAAGTAGAGAGGCCGAGAATAGAAGTTGGATGTTAGCAGTAGAGTTTAGTCAAAGAGGTGCCAGTTTCAAATGACTATCAACTTCACCCTCCAGTTCAGAGATGAGGTGCACTCTCTTCCACAGTAAGAGGTGACTTTTGGTCCCTGGATTCTTACTCAGAGCCTTGAGCTAGCTCCTTGCTTTAAATTACGTATACATGAGAAAGGTGCACACTCACCTTTGGGAGATGGGAGAAAGAGAGATGAAACCAGGCAGTTCCAGCAGCTTTCTGCATTTCCATTTACAATAAGGACAAGAATGCATGTGTGTTTCTCATGAACCAGAGAGTAGCTTAGGTAGCATTAGGCACTAGTGATATTCCATCTGAGAACAGAGAATACATAACTGTTTCTCACAGATGATAGTGACTCTGAATGAACAGACCCAGAGCCAATTCAAATCCTCCACAAGAAGATTGCCTGGAGGGGCAAGATGACTTCCCCCATCACTAAAAATAAAGGGTGAAGACTACAGGATCCCAAAGCAAGAGAAGGAACAGAAGTGGCTAGAGGAAAATGTGTTATTTATATCATGGGGATTACTACAGGAGGCTTCCAACAGCACACCAAAAATGGAGGCAATGTAGATCACAACCAATCCCAAAAGAATCTGCTATAAACATTGGTTGGAGACAGAGCTTACACTGCTCCATTGATGCCTGTCCTTGCTCATGTACTTGTCTTCTCACCACCCATCTAATGCCCCTCACCACTGAAGAGAAGTTTCCTGGGTGTGTGTGAAGGAGGTAAAATCCAGCCAAATGACAGAATGAAGGGTACAGCTTGCCACAATCTTCATCCTTGTTGCAGGCTTCCAAGCTCAAAGGGTCTTGGACTAGGTGGGAAAGAGAGGCTTAAAAAAAAAAAATATATATATATATATATATATATTCAACAAATAAAATTTGTATATATTCAAGATTTAAAACATGATGACTTGATATGTATATACATTGTGTATTGATTATGACAGACTAATTAACATATGCTTCACCATTCAGAGTTACCACTGCATATGGGGGCGGTGGGGTAAGGACACTTAAAATCGCTTTCTTATCAAATTTCAAGTAAATAATACAGTATTACTAGCTATAGTCACCATGCTATACATTAGATCCCCTGAAGTTATTAATCTTATATAAAGTTTGTACCCTTTCACTGTTTCACTTCTCCCCATTTCTGTCATACCCCAATCCTTGGCAACCACTCTTTCACTCTGCACCTATAAGTTAGACTTACTAAAGTTTGGAGGTTTTAATAACACCCTGATCTAAACCTGTATTAGCCAATACAGTAGCCAGTAGTCACATGCAACTATTTAAATTTAAATTCAAAATGATTAAAATTAAGTAAGATTAAAAGTCCAGTGTATCAGTCACACTAGCCAAATGTCAAGTGCTACTTAATTGGACAGTGTAGATATAAAACTCTTCTATCAGACAGCACTGACTCCAAATGGATTCCTTACTGTACTGAGAGTTGGTTTATTTGTTACTAGAAGTTGCCAGAGTACTTTGGTTATTATCTGAGTGCGAGCAGCTAGCATGACTTCACAGAGTAGGTTAAATAGCCAGAAAAAGAACAGCAGAGTTTCTCAAATTTCACTTGATGAGATGCAGCTGTTCAGTTCTCTCTTTATATACATAGGTAAGATACTTTGCCCAATCTAAAAGTATCAGTCATTATTTAGAATAGTATGGACACATTTAATGCCTATGTATCTATCTACCTCCATACTCAAGATTTTTTTTTTTTCCTCTGGGAAAATTTCAGGTAGAATGAAAGAAAATATAAAAGATCCAGTAAAGGCAAATAAACCAAAAAAGCAAACAAAAAAAGATGACATTTGTGATATTCTAAATGTTTGTTCTAGATTTTTTAAATGAACCTAAAAATAAAAATGTCACTAAGAGTTGTAAATATTGTAAAAAACACTTCTATAGGGTTATAGGGTTGAAAATTTGGAAATTATTTATAAATTTCTTTTTTCAAACTTTTATTAATTTCACTTTGGTCCTAAGTGTTACGGTAATCATGAAGATGAGTAATTTAAATGCTTGAAAATCATCTTGGACTCTCATGTGTTGCAATCATCATAGTTTTCTTTTTGGAAATATATATATATAGTTCTGCATAACCTAGAACTGAAGACAATTAGATTTAATCCACTTAACAAGCATATTTGTTCTCTCTTTACTACTTTCCCAATATTTAACGTGACATATTAAAAGCGTAAAATCATATGAAATACTTCATCATAAACACCAACCTACAAAAAAAATTCTTAGCACACTATTCCTTGGGGAAATAAGAAGCTTTCTGCTAAAAACATATGGCAACTTCACAAATAGTGCTTTTGCAGGTGTTTTAAATGGAAATCATTTTACTCGTAAGTCTCCTAGAAAATGATAGCATGTTAGTACCAGAGGGCTAGAGCACTTAAAGTCCAGTCTCCTCCTTTGACAGATGTGGAAGTTGAGGTCTGTTGTCACTTTCCTTGAGAGGCAGTATAATGTAGGAAATAAGAATATGGGATTGGAATTGGAGAAAACTAAATCCATGCCCTGACCTGGCCTGTATTTGCTGGGTAAGTTTGAGCAAGTAGCCTAATATCTCTAGGCTTCAATTTCTTTACATTGTAAACTGAGAATGATAATATAATACCAACTAATATAATACGAAACTCATAAATTTCTTGTGAGATAGATGATGTTGGTAACATACAATTTATGTTAGCAATCATTTTTCTTCTCCGTCATTTAGTGCTTTACATTTTTCAACAATCACCTGCTTAAAGTAACAGGACAAAGAGAGAAAAGTTGCAAGCCAATCACCTTCCTCTGGGTGCCCTCCACTCAGAGACTCCAAGACCTCATCTGCTGGCAGCTGGGGCAGCCCTGTTGAGTTGTTTTTCTCAAAGCAGACCTTTTGTGCCAGAGGAGGATTAAAAGTTGAATTAAGAAGGTGATTGAGGTGGTGTCTCCATCCTCCGCCGCATTTACTTCTAGACTCCTCTTTTACATTTTCATGCCCCAGAGCAGAAGAAATTCTACCCTTTTCTCAATTCCAAGTCCTCTTGATTTCCTCTCCCAGAGCAAGTGAAAAAATTTTTAGGAAAAGTTGTGCCTTCTTATCAATGAGTCTTGTGTGGAGAATTTTGTGTATAGACCTAGACTGAAACAGTCAAGAGACAAACAGGAAACAAGTCAACATGAGCAGGGCAAAGAACTAGAGGCATTTGAGACTGAATCAAGAACTATTCACTAGAGTGTGTGGCCTGTGCTGGATAAACAACTGATTATAGAAGAGAGGACACTGGGTTCTATTAGATTTAGCCTCCAAAGTATGTAATACGTCCAGGCATGCTTCAGGCAATCATCAGTAAATAAAGTAAAAGGTCCAAGTCTGTCTAATAAATGAGGGTGTACTACCTGACTCATTATACGCTGGAGGGTATATAAGAATCTAACCAGCCTGAATCTGAGGCTTAGAAAAAAGACCCTGGTCCTGAAACCATAGAGCTATGTGATAAGGGGGAACAATGAGCTCTGTCCTGGTATGGTCAGGAGCTGGGGTCCAAGTTCTGTAGTTAGAATTTGTGCCATGCATGGGAGAACCTTGTCTTCAACCTCTGTTCTTAAATCAGCAGTGAGGTACAGTTTGTCCCCATGCCTCATAATTTTCAGTTCTAAAATGTCTGTTCTTCAAGAACTAGTTAACACATCCCAATATCTCAGGCCATAAACCAAGCATTTAAAAAATTACATAATTTTTAAAATGTCCAAATCAGGTATCTACATTCCATTTCTCTGGGGTCATGGAAAAAGAATATCAACTAATCGTTGCCTTTTCCCCACAATTTAGTTGTTTTTATGTTCTGTGACACTTTGTAATAGCATCATGGCACTAGGAACGGGTTTGACAGTGTTATTAACTGTTTGGTCTCTGATGTGATAGACATTCTTCTCTCTTTGGTTGTTTTTCTATCCTCATAGCTACATATTTTCTTGACTGTAGAATTTTTCTAGTCTAGCTTTCTCCCAGTCAATCTTTTATTTTGTAGATGTCAGCAGTAGTAGTCATTTAGAGACCAGGAAGTTATATTAATTTGCTAGAACTTTTATAACAAAGTATTAACAGACTAGATGACTTAGAAACCATATTTTTATTTTCTCACAATTCTGGACGCTGAGAGTCTGAGATCAAGGTATCGGCAGTGTTGATTTCTCTGAAGCTTTCCTTGACTGTAGATGGCCATCTTCTCCCTGCCTCGTCACATGATCTCCCCTCTGTCTATTGGTATCCAAATTTCCTCTCTATAAAAAGACACCAGTCATATTGAATTAGGGCCTACTTTAATTATTTCATTTCAACTTAATTACCTCCTTAAAGACTCTATCTCCAAATACAGTTATAGTCTGATATATTGGGAGTTAAGAATTTAACACATTGGAGGGCACAATTTAGAACATGGAATAGTGTAGGGTACTGAGAACATTGAACTTCTCTCATATTTCATAGGACCTAAAGGAAAGTCCAAGGTGAGGTGCTAGGTACGACTAGATACTATATGCAGATATTTCTTCTTAAACCACCAGGCTGTAGGGCAACTCTGCTTTGGGTTCACAGTGCATATAAAATCACAGTCTTGTATAAGACTTATTATGTCTTCCCTACATCTTAGAGTGGTCTGTATTTTTTAAAAATGCAATCCCATAATTTTGCTCTGTAAAAAAAGTAAAAGTTATAAGTCTGTCAAATAAATGAGGGTACATAGGCAATGTCTGGGAACAATTTTGGTTGTCACAATTAGGGAAGTGCTGCTAATTAGAAGAGACCAGGGATACTGCCAAACATCCTGCAATGCTCATGACATACCACACAACATCTTAACCAGGACAGAACCTCAGTAGTTTTCCTCAGGAAAAATTCTGACCTGATCCCAAGGGGGGTAAAAAGAACTAGTGCTGACATAACATGTATTACTGTGCCCTGATTTACTTGTCTATTTCTTTTTTAAGTTTTAAAACCATGTATTAGCAAGAAGAAGAGAAGGAAAAAGGAAGATTCATGGAAGAAAGACCTGCCATAGGCAAGATTCCCAAAAAAGAAAAACCGCCCAGTCTAACTTGAAGGCCTAGGTTTAAGAACTCAAAAGTTTTTTCTGGAGCTCACTCAATCTAACTTTCATAAGATAATGAATGCCATAAGGATTAACTGACCAAATGGGAGAAAGAGAGGCGTTATGGGAAACATTAGGGAAAATAAGCTCATCCATTTTATCATATATATCCCACTATACAAAGATCGCCAAGCTAGCAAGTAGAGACATCGCCAGAAACTGGTGAAAATACATAGATGAGAAATTGCGTAGAGAAGCTTTATACTTCAGACTTCCTGCTGGACTCAATGCATTCATATTTGTCAAGAACAAAGAAGAACAGAATTTGCAGAACAAGTCAGGGGTTTTGGAAAATTTCACATTGGGAATGAGTGTGTCTGTATTTCATATTTACCATCAGAACCTGACAATGTTCATATAAGAAAAAGGCACTAAACTTAATGAGGCTCCAAGGTAAGTCTTTATCATCAACCCTTGTTGATGAAAGCTTAGTATCAGAAACACTTGGAAGATGCTCATCCTACATGGTTGCATTGCATTTCTTGGGACTAATTTTGTATGTGGATGACTAATTCAAAAGTCATGCCTCTTGACCCTTTGACTCCCTCCCCTTCAATATTCTTATGTTCCCATCACAAATTATCTCTGTGAAGCAGGTTCACTGTGCAACGGTTACCAATTTCCCTGAGTCCAGTGAGAAAGCACACACTCCCATATGCAGCAAGTTACATGAAGCATATTTATTACTTACAGATATGAGGATGATTACCAAACACAGCTCTCAATGTCTCCTGACCTCTAGTCTAATGTATCCAATTGCCTATTCAATTTTAATATTTGAGTGTCTAGTATTAAACTTACTAAAGAAGATCCCACCAGTGTTCTCTTTCATAGTACAAAAAAGTACTCCTTTTTTTTTGTCTAGTTGAAATTCTTTTTTTTTTAATTTTTAAATTTTATTTTAAAGAAGTGGAGTACAACTCAGGATTAGGTATACAAGTAGACATCATACAGGTAAAATTTGGGCCTCCCTTTGGTTCCCACTTTGCCTGGTTTGAGATCAGGTACCCTTATTGATGTTGTGTCTCCCCCACCCCCACCCTTGCAGTATACCTCTACTGCCAATCCCTTTCTTATAGTATTATGGAAAATGTTCAGGGTCCTCTTATGAGTGAAAATATGTGGTACTCTGTTCTTTGTTTCTGTGATAGATCACTGAGTATGATAGACTCTAAATCCATCCAAATTGCTGCGAAGTCCATACGTCTGTCCTTCTTTATGGGTGCGTAATATTCCATTGTGTACATGTACCACTTTTTTTATCCAGTTTGGTTTCGATGGGCAGCACGGTTGGTTCCATGTTTTTGCTATTGTGACTAGTGCTGCAATAAACAGTGTGCACAGGTATTGTTTTTGTAGAATGATTTGTGTTCCTTCAGGTATACTCCCAGTAAGGGGATTGCTGGGTCATATGGAAGGTCAGTGTCTAGTTCTTTTAGAAATCACCACACTATTTTCCAAAGAGGTTGCACTAGTTTGCGTTCCCATCAGCAGTGTGGAAGCATTCTTTTTTCTCTACATCCTCGCCAGCATCTGTTGTTTGTTTTATTAGTGATGGCCATTCTTACTGGGGTTAGGTGGTATCTCAGTGTGGTTTTGATTTGCATTTATTTGGTGATTAGTGAGGCTGAGCACTTTTTCATGTGTTTGTTGGCTAAGAATATCTTTTTTTCTTCTTGAGTCAGGGTCTCACTCCTGGGCAGGCTGGAGTGCAGTGGTATAATTATGGCTCACAGAAGCCTCAAACCCTTAGTTTGAAGTGATCCTCTCTCTTTAGCCTCTGGAGTAGCACACACAACACCTCCGACTAGTTTTTGTATTTTTTGTGGATACAGGGTCTTGCTATGTTGCCCAGGCTGATCTTGAACTACTAACCTCAGGTGGTTCTCCTGTCTTGGTCTCCCAAAATGCTGGTATTATAGGAGCAAGCCACTGCACCTGGCCAACATCCTAAGAATATCTTTGATTCCTCCCTTTTCTTTGACATCTGAATCTAGTCCACAGCCCATCAACAAATCCTGTTCATTCTATTTTCAAATACATCTCGAATTTTCCATTTATCTCTATCATTGTTGTCACTACCCTAATCTAAATAATCTTCTCTCATTTAGATACTGTTTTAAACTCTCTAATCTGTCTCCCCCTTTTTGTTCTTGCCCCCTCCAATCCATTTTTCTTAAGAAGAACAAAGGGATTTTAAAAGATAAAGGAGCAACATGGATGCAGCTGGAGACCATTATACTAAGGAATCACCACAGAAGCAAAGAACTAAATACCACATGTTCTCACTCATACCCTGGCCCCGATCACTGGTCACGTGAGCACAAAGGTAAGGCCAACAGACACTGGTCACTGCTACAGGAAGGAGAGAGGAAAGAGGATGAAGGGGCACTCAGCAACAAGCTGGGTACCAGGTCCCTTATCAGAGGGTGAGAGGGCCAGCTAGAAGCCCAGCCTTCTCCTACACTCAATTTACTTATGTAATGAATCCTCACGTGCCCCACAACTCTTAAAAAAAATGAATAACACTTAAAAAAATAAAGCATTATATAATTTACTACTATATTTATTACCCCTGCTTAAATTAGAACATTAAACTCTTATAGTTGAAAATGCTCTGCGCATTTCACCCTGCTTTCCCCTCTGACTTCACCTTGTATCACGCTGGCACTTACTCACTAAGACACATGCCTCTTTTCTGTTCTTCTAATATGCTCAGGTGTCTTCCACTTGAGTTCTTTGCTTTTGCTTTAATTCTGCCTAGAATGCCTTCCCAATCCTGTTTCCAATGCCTGGCAACATTTTTTTTTTTTTAAATCCAAGTTTCAGCGAAAAGGTAGCTTGATCTTTGTCTAACTGCTCTAATGTTTTACTGGATCCCCCCAGTGCTACTGTCACTCTAGCACATCATCCAGTTTCGTTTTCCTAGCAAAGACTTACCCCATTGTCATTATCTTGTTTACTTGCCTATTTTTTTCTCTCTACCTGCTAGAATGTAAGTTTAAGCAGTAGGCATACTGTTATCTGCTCATCGTTTAGTCAGCATTTAGTACAGTGCCTGATGGAAATGCTGTGCCAGTAATAGAAACTTCTGGCATTTAACTTTATTTTTATCCCACATGTCATTTATTTTATTAAAATTGAATACTAGTTCCTCTGACCTTGAATATTACTACATAACTAAATAATTGGATCCCTTTGAAAATTGTTCCCTTCCGAATTGTTCTCCATAATAGGGTGGCAATTTTACACATATTTGCATAATACTTGATTATGCTAGATGAAAAGTATGCAACTTCCATGAATACGTACTCTAGCAATATACAATTTTCGTGAATATATATATTTCTACTTATTTTTATTCTCAATATCCTGCACAAAATTTCTGGCATCTAGTAATTCTCAATAAATAATTATTAAAATAATGAATGACTATTACTAATGCAGTGGTTTGGCCTATTCTCTTCTTGTCACCTGGAATATTTTTCAGAGGCAATCATCACCTATAAAGGTCATATTCAACTTCTAAGGCTAACTCAAGTAACGGTTTCCATTACTCTCACCCAGTCTCTCAGATAAAACTGATCTCTTCCTCCCTTGAACTTGACAGTATCTTTTTTTTTTAGTGTAGATTTATATGCATGTGTAAGATATATTACAAAAAATCTTGAGGTGAGTGGATTGCCTGAGCCCGCAGGTTCGAGACCCGCCTGGGCAAGCGAGACCTCATCTCTACAATAAATCAAAAAATTAGCCAGGCGTGGTAGCGCGCGCCTGTAGTTCCAGCTCCTTGGAAGGCTGAGGCAGAAGGATCGCCGGAGCCCAGCAGGTCGAGGCTGCGGTGGCCGGGAGCGGCCACTGCACTCCAGTCTGGGCGACAGAGTGAGACTCCAACTCAATAAAAAAAAAAAAAAATCGTACAAGCTTAGCTGTTCATTGTCTGTAGTTGTCTGTAATGCCCATTACGGCCTTCTGTTGTACCTCCTCCTCAGTTAACCAGGAAAGCTCCATTCCACTTTCTAGAATTTCACATGTAGATGTGTAGAAAATTTGTTGTGCCGGCAAGTAAATGATGAAGGGAACATTGATAGAATTGGGAAATAAATTGGAATATGATTTGTTTCCCCTTTTGTGGAAGATAAATTTGCAGAATCTACTCTAATTAGAAGCATTATATAAACATGATAATGTAGCAATTGCACATCCAGTTCTTGACACT
>CAUYQG010144687.1:0-19735 GCA_963574415.1 Tarsius wallacei | reverse complement strand
GAAGGATCGCCGGAGTCCAGCAGGTCGAGGCTGCGGTGGCCGGGAGCGGCCACTGCACTCCAGTCTGGGCAACAGAGTGAGACTCCAACTCAAAAAAAAAGAATTGGGGAAAGGCAGTTTCTCTCACCCATACCATCTCTGGCATGTCTCTCTCTCTTTCCTCTTTTCCTTCTCTAATAAACTTTGAAAGGAAAAAAAAAGAATTGAGGAAACAGGCCATCTTTTTCTTGGGTACACTGCTGTCCAATGAGTACCTAAGGAGGGCAGTACTGCTAATGCCTACACAACATGCCCACATCTGCTAGAGCTCTGCTTTGCCCTGGTGTAATTTTGGGGGAGGAAAAAAAGAATAGGGGAAATAATATGTTACAGGGGTCGTTTTTGTGGGCCCTACCCTCCGTGATCCTGTATATCTCTGTAGCTCCTGAGGACATCATTATGTTTTGGAATTACGTAATAATTGATGCTTATATTGACAACCTTGAGTCATCAGGGAAATATAGACCATGTCTGGTGGCTTCTGTTTAAGGAGGCAAAGAAGTTAGCAGTATATATACATTGAAGAAAAATTTTCCGTCCAAAATGATGAAAAACAATTGATACTTCAAGGTACAGATCCTTAGCTTCTGGGGTCACACTTTCATTCAGGACCTTGTTGGGGGTGTGTTGAGAGGGGCTCTTGGGAAGAAGGAACATTCTCTTTAGAGAGCAGGAATTTTGCCCGTTGTCTTGCTCTTCAGAATTTGGAACCCAGTAGGTGCTCGTAAAAGTTGCCAAAGGGGTAACCCACAGATTCTCTCCCGTTCCGTAGCCCCTGTTTCCCAAGGAAGGTTAGAATGCTCTCTCATCACCCTCATCTAGTGTCAATTATGGTGTTTTCATGTTTGGGTTGTCCTTACATTACCTTGAGTTTAGGGTAGTGCTTTTATTCTAAAAGTGTTTTCATGTCTGTGATCTCATTTTATCTTCAGAGCAACTCTGGGGTAGCTGAGTACACAACCCTGCCCTAGACATGGCCATCGGTCCTGGGACCACGGTAGGGGGCAGAGGATCTGGGCTCGGGGCTCACAGCCTGTCTTTTTGGCTTCCAGCAACGATCCACGGTGGCATCCATGATGCATCGTCAAGAGACTGTGGAGTGCTTGCGCAAGTTCAATGCCCGAAGAAAACTGAAGGTGAGTCTCATCACTTCTGGGCTGCCAGCCTCCTTGACATCATGCCTTGTAAAAGCGCAGCCCCTGCCCCATTCCTGGCTGGAGCTCTGAAGGTTGTACATGCTGGGGGGCCCCACAGACCTGATGTCTTCAGACCCTAGCCAGGAGCTGCCTTGCCCAAGATCCCCCCTACCCTCTTCTAGAGTCTGAGTGAATTTATAGGACCTTCCTCTTTCTGTAGGGTGCCATCCTCACGACCATGCTCGTCTCCAGGAACTTTTCAGGTATGTTTTCCCAGCTGTGCACTTTAATTCTACAGAGGTGAGTGGGTCAGGAACAGGCTGTTGCTGTCCCACACAGCGCTGGGTTGTCATGGGCAACACCTTGACCAGGATGAATGAGGCTCCTGTTTTGAGGGTCTGCTACAGCCTGGTACTGAGATTCCAGGGGGACCTTGCTTAGACTCATCTATGAATTCTGTTCCCTAGAATTTCCCGAGGAATAGCCTGCTCAGTCTCCCCTGTGCCTCGTCCCTGTGGATTCTTATTTAAGAACTTCTGAAGACACTCAGCACTTTACGATTTTAGCCAGTCTAGGGTGTTAGAGGATGTGCTAGGGGAAAAGAAGGAGAGATGAGGCCTAGGGAGTCTTCTCAATCGCCAGCATCCATGTGCTGTCTGAGGTGGTCTCTTACTTCGTTGTGTTTGAGTAGAGATGACTAGCAGAAATTATTCCAGATGCTTAATTAAGCAACTTGTGCTTAAAATACTTTCCGTGATACTAGCTGTAAAGGTGAAGAAATAGAGACCAGCAGGAGAGGGGGAAAGGAATGTGCTTAAGTTTGCATAAGGAATTGGGAGACTTGGGACCAGTAATTTGTAAGTCACACTTGATGTTTCTTTTTAAGATGCAAGACACTCCACTCCCCCTTGCCCCCACCTTACCCCAGCCCCCATCATTGTTTGCTTTCAATTCAGAAGCACAATGACTTTTTTGTGAGGAAAAGTTTAATGTCAAGATTTAACTAAAGATGGAGAAGTCTCTTCCGGGCTTGCCATTTCCCCTGGTCTTCCCTCCTTCTAACCCCTAGCCTTGCTGTTTTGGTTCAAGACCCCCCTTCTCATCCCCATAACAAGACTTCCTCCCTCGCTTTTCTTCTGCACTGCTATGGAAAGGGGGTTGTGCTGGAGCGCCAGCCACCACGCAGGGTAGGCAGCCTCTTCCAGGCGGAAGTTGCTCCCTTGAGCTTGAGTCCTGATGGACACCCCTGTGCTGGTTCCAGGTAACCCAAGGGCCTTGACTGTGAGGATGCTGCAGGCAGGAAAGCCCAGGGCTTCGTGATCTAGCCTGAGAGCCACAGAGCTCCAAAATGCCAGGACTGGATTGTGAGCTGGAGAGTACCTCCTCTCAGGCCTATCTCCTGTGACCCTGGCTTGGGGCTTTCCATGAGGGGAAGATTGTGGTTCTGGATTCCCCCCTAACAGATGGGAACAGGAGAGTAAGGTTGGCTGCCTCTAACAGAGGTGGAACCATGGTCCCACACTGTGTTCCTAGTCCTCTAATTACTTGCAACTTCGACTTTCTGGATATAAGAACCTTCCTAGAAGACACTCCAGGGCTTTTCTGGGCTGCCCCTAGAATGGTGATCTGTCCTCTCTCCTCTCTGAGTGGAAGAAATGTGAAGACAGGCTACTGCTTTTCTTTCAGCCTGTCCAGTGAGTAGCAAGTGCCCTGTCCCGTGGCCTCAGACCTCCACATCAACCTCCCTCTCCGTTTCAGGAAATTGGTATCTTGGTCTCAGGAAATCGGGCTCTTTTAGGACAATGCACTTTTTTTCTATTCATCCCCAAAGAGCCTCCTGTCCTTAGTGTCCAGACCTTGCCTGGTCTTTGAGCTCACTTTGCCGTGGGTCAGAGAATACACACAAAAAAATGTTGCCAGCATTCCAGGGTGGCCTCTTCTGCCCTGACTCTGGGACAGGTGAGGACAGAACATGCCTCTAGAAGCTTCTGCAGAAAGAAGTGTCTACGGATGTAGCCAAGAAGGAAGGGCACCTGTGTTCCCTTAGGAATGAGCTAGGCTGTTTTTGGAGTTGACCCCAAACAGAGGATACAGCTCAGTCCAGGACTCCAGCAGCTTGGCTGATAGTGAAATAAGGGCTTCTAGAATATGTTGCTTCAGCAGCCTTTGTTTTCTTTCTGGGGGCTCATTTCTTGGGTATCTTCACCCTCAGCACTCTGTGAAATATAGGCTCAAAAGAGCTGCCTCTCCTAGCTGCCTAAGAAAGGGGCCTGTGTCTCCGATGAGCTGGGGAACAAGGAGCCTGGGCCCATCAGTAAACTTAGCTGCACAAGAGCTGTGGACCCTCGCTGGGCCCCGAGTGCAGTCTCTCTACTCTTTG
Organism: Tarsius wallacei; assembly: GCA_963574415.1. Classification (NCBI taxonomy): domain Eukaryota; kingdom Metazoa; phylum Chordata; class Mammalia; order Primates; family Tarsiidae; genus Tarsius; species Tarsius wallacei. The sequence continues at coordinate 16,180 of CAUYQG010144687.1, read as the reverse complement.
GGATGTGGTGAGAGGAAAGGGCTGTGCTGTGCTCCAGGCTCTCTGATAATGGGCTCATTTAGGTCCTAGGGAGGGAGGGTCTGAAGGTGAGGCCCAGTTTTCTCACAGCCTACTCAGGGTACCTGTCTCCACCAAGTCAGGCTTCTACCTGTGGACCCTCACCTGAGGCGGTCATGGGACAGGCACTGACACAACCCATCTCCATGAAGTGGAGTCAAGTTACTCCCTATGCCCTGGCCAAGCCCAGTCCCCTCAGACCCCCAGACTGCTGCAGGGCTGGCTGCACCTGCCTCATCAGCCTGTCCCTGGTGCCTTCGCTCCGCAGCTCGGCTGGCTTGGCCACGCCGCCTGGGCCGTGCTGTGTGTGGGCGGCCAGCGGGTTCCCGCGCCTCATGCTGGGGCATGCTCGCTGCTGACTGGCCCCTGTGGCTTTGCGGCAGCTCTGTGCACTGAGAGATTGTATCCCCTCAGTTGGCAGGCAGAGCTCCGCCCCCGCCTCGCCTGCCGCGAGCGCCGCCGGCCTGGCCGGGCAAGGTACGTGGCATGAGTCCTCCCCGACCGCCTGCCTTGGCTCCCTGCCACCCCACCAGGAGGGCCAGCATGCCAGGCCCACTCACCAGGGAGGCGAGTCCCATGCTTGCGGGCTGAGATGGGCATGCCAGACGGACCACCTAACTTGGCATCTGCGAGCGCATTGGTGTTATGGATTCCCTAACCAGCTGTGCATGCTGGGCGCTTGCCAACTCTCAGGAGGCAGTAGCCCGGGGACATGGAGCTGGGCAGTAGGAGCCTTTTCCTCCAGACGGCCTGAGAGCCTGACCTGCCTGTGAGGGCTGCAGCTGACTGTGGCCCTCCAGAAACAGCCCTGGGCGTGGCCCGGAGCTGCCCAGTGCTAGGACTAGACTTCTGCAGCACTGTTTAAGACCCCTCAGAGAAGCCACACCCCTCAAAATGGTGAAGTCTGGCGTTTGCAGGCCTCCAGGTGTAAAGGCTCGGGAGTGCAGAAGTCTTGGCGTCAGCCGTTCCTGGGTTTGGATCCTAGCCCTGCCACACCCTGAGCAAGTCACGTCAGCGCTCCCAGCCTTAGTTTCCTCATCTCTGCAATGGGGGTAATAAATAACATGGCGATGCTTAAGATCACTATGTCAAAGGCTTTCAACCCTGACCATACAGTACAACCAAATACATGGGAGCCTGTAAAAAAAATCCTGACGTTGGGACCCTCCCCCAGACAAATAAAATCTGCAACCCTAGGCAATGGGACAGGTATGCGCATTCTTTAAGTCCCTCAGGTGATTCTAATGGGCAGCCAGAGCCGAGAACTGGCAGGTGTGTAAAGCACTTAGATAGCAGGTGACGAGGCATAGGAGCAAACACAGTTAAAAAATAATTTTCAAATCCAGCATGACTGGAGATAGGACCAAAGACCTATCAGAATTCTTGTGATGGAAGGACCCCTATTTTATCACTAGAGATGGACACAGCTTGGGTAGCAATGGCCACCTGAAGGACAGAAAGGCAGCAGCAGTAGTGACAACAGTGGCTGACACTTGCTATACGTTGAGCACCTTAATAAGTGCTTTTCATGCGTGAGCCCATTGTATCCCCACCACTGTTTTGTGGCCTCGTTCCTGTTGTATCTCAATTTCTAGATAAAGAAATTAAAGCTCAGAAAGGTTAAGTAACTCACCCAAGGTCACACAGCTAGCAAGTGGTGGAACCAAGATACAAACCCAGGGCAGTCCAGGTGCATCAGTTGGGCTGATTCCATCTCCCTGAGCCTCCCAGACTCTCCCACCTACAGTTTGCTGCCTTCCTGTGGCCTTTGCACAGAGCTCATCTAGCACAGAGCTTATCAGCCTTGAGCATCACCCCATACCTGGCTAGAATCTGTCAGCTCATTATTCTGCCTAGTCCTCCTGCTCATGGGTCCAGAGAGTGGACTCTGGGGAAGGGTGGCAGCTAGGACCGAGCAAACCTAGTGAGGACCTGCCCAGTGAAGGCTTCAACCCCCTGGCAAAACCCTCCTGTAGGTGGTCCTGGTTTCTGTGTCTGTGCCTGTCTGTCCTCACGTTTGGTCTCCTTTGTGAACTGTGACACTCTGTTTCTCAAGAACACTCAGGAGATGTCTTGCATCCTTCCAGTGTGGCCATCCAGAGAACCTCCGTGACACCTAGGGATGGAACCCTCACTCTTTCAGCTTGGCACTCTGCTTCCAGGCCTGGGTGGAAGCTGTCAGAGGCAGAGTTCCCAATGCCCAGGTGGCTCCAGTACTGAGTGCGGTTTCTCCTCCTAAGTACAGTGTGTCCGTTTCCCTCTGAGCCCTCTTCTATGGCCGAGGAGGTCCTGAGGTGCCGCCCTGAGGGCTCTGACGCCACTCGGGATGGCCTTCTTGCTGAGAGGCTACCAGAAAGGGCCTCCTTCCCGGGTTTTGGAAGACACCCTGTCCCCTTGTCAGACACAGCACTCTCGTGTGGATCCAGCTGCCGGACCTCAGGTTGGGGAGAGGGTACAATGCAGGAGACTTGATTTTCCTCTTTGTTTTCACAGCTGCCAAAAGCCTATTGAACAAGAAGTCGGATGGTGGTGTCAAGGTAGGTGTCTCTCAAGTCCTCCGACCAGAGACTGGCCTCTCTCTCTCCCAGCAGTCACTGTGGGGAATTCTTGGCACCTTGTCCCTCCCTTCCCCCAGGAGCCTTCCTGTCCTTGATAGTCTGCTTTTCAACCGGAAGCCTTTGTGCTCAGGACAGCAGGTTCCACTGGCCTGAGAGGGAAGAAGGGAGACCCAAGCTGGATGGGAAAGACTCAGGGGAAGCGGTCCAAATCATAGCTCACTAGCACTGAATCCTGAACCTGACTTCTCATGTGCTTCATCTCCAGGGCTTGAGTTTCTGGGGGCTTTAGGTCATTTGGTTAATCTTTTTTTTGTTTCTTTTTGAAGCATGGACCCTTTTAATCAAATGAAAGTAAAGTTTGCCTGAGTCACCTAGGCAGGGTGTGGGGGCTTGGAACCTGAAGCCACTATCCTTTTGGGTTTTTTCCTTATCTCCACGACAGTTTCAGAAGCCAGCTCAGATACCACTGAGTGAAAGTGTCTTAAGTGTTCTTGAGGCAGGCCTCTCAGAAAAAGGCAAAGGACATGGTGTGTCATGCTCATTCCCATTGGGAGAGGTGGCTTTTCCTGTGGGACTAGGGCAAGAGGAGGGACAGGTTCCAGTACTGAGTGCGGTTTCTTCTCCTAAGTACAGCATGTCCGTTTCCCTCTGAGCCCTCTTCCATGGCAGAGGAGGTCTTGAGGTGCCTCCCTGAGGGCTCTGATGCCATTCTGGATGCCCTGAGCAGGAAGCCCTGCTGGAGTGGCTGCTTGGCTGAGGTAGAGAGAGGTATCTGAGAGTAGCCAGAAGACCAAAGGTGTTGAGTAGAAACTTTGTTGGCAGAAAGGGTCCTGGAGCTGGGGCACTGGCTAGGAGTTCTTGCTCTCTCGAAGCCTTACCAACTTACACCATAGAGAGTTTCAAACCATGAAACTCTTCAAACCTTCAAAAGCCAACAAAAGTTTAAGTTGGGCCTTTTTCAAGGATCTTGTATCCACAGCTGAGATATACACATGTGCCCCTTTTCCTTCTCCTCACCCCTTCCTCTCTTCGTCTTTCTCTGCTTACCTGCTTCTCTGTCTTCAGCCCCTTGGAGGGGAGCTTAGGCTCCGTGCACGTCTGACGTGGAGCTGGGTTGGCCATGCAGCCCCTAGCTCTGAGCTTGAGCTAGATGGGTAGAGCCAAAGTGAGGAAAAAGGAGCAGGTTTAGTTGGAGAAAGATGTGGGGTATCTCTTCCTGAGGAAGAAGCCAAAAATCAATCAAACTTGACAAAGTATTGAGTAAGGACCAAACTGAGGTCCCGCACTGTGCCCAGTTCTGAGGGACACACAAGAGAGGTGTGGGAGGGGATGTGGTTTTCAGCTTGCCTCAGGAAGAAGAGAATGGATATACCGGGAATCAGCTAAGCACTGGTACTGAACCCTACATGGGATGATTCAGTCCAGAAAGCTTATTAGAGCAAGCTTACTGGAGAAAGCTTAGGGGATGTAGGAAGATTGGAACCAAGTCAATGATTGCCTCTAGGACAGGGAGAGACACCTTTCATTTTTTTACTTTGTACTATGTGTTTTCTTTAAAATGATGGTGTAGGATGGGCATGGACAGGATAACACCTGCAGTCCCTGCACTTTGGGAGGCAGAGGTGGGAGGGTCACTTGAGGCCAGGAGTTCAAGGCCAGCCTGGTAACATAGTGAAACCCTGTCTCTAGAAAATAAAACAAGTTAGCTGGGCATGGTGGCACACACCTGTACACCCAGCTATTTGGGAGGCTGAGGCAGGAGAATCACTTCAGCCCAAGAGCTGGAGGCTTGGTAAGCCATGATTGTGCCACTACACTGTAGCCTGGGGTACAGAGTAAAATGGAGTACAAATAAAATAAAATGAGGATGTGTTACTTCTATAACTTAAAAACAACAGAACCTATTGTTATATCTTATCTTATATATATTGATGCTTTCTGCTCAGTGGTAACACAGGGTATATGGCAGAAGGATGTCAAAACTATGACTGGATCAGTTTGGCCAGGCAGAAGTGGCGGTTTCTACATTAGACCATGGGAAGTACCATCAGCCACTGAACAGGGAAGCTAGGATAAGAGCGTTGATAAGAAAGATATGGCTGGTTGTGGCGACTCACGCCTGTAATCCCAACACTTTGGGAGGCAGAGGCAAGAGGATTGCCTCAGCTCAGAGGTTCAAGACCAGCCTGGGCAACTTGGCAAGACCTAAAAAAATTAGCCAGGCATGGTGGCACGTGATTGTAGTTCTGGCTATTTGCAAGGCCGAGGTGGAAGGATCGGCTGAGCCCAGCAGGTCAAGGCTGCAGTGGTCATGAGTGTGCCACTGCCCTCCAGCCTGGGCGACAGAGTGAGACTTCTAATCAAAAAAAAAAGAGAGAGAAAAGAAAGATATGGCTGAGGGTATACGGGTGAACGGAAGCAGGGAGGTATAGAGATGAAGGTATCAATTAGGATTTGTTGTAATCTGAGGGTCAGGTAGAGAAGAAAAGGTGACTAGAAGTAGAGAGGGGTAATATTCAAAATATTTAACCAGTAGGAGATCACAGGCACCCACTGGTCAGAATAGATGTTGCCTGTAGGGGATAGTGCAGGATGGGCGTGGACAGGATAACACCTGTAGTCCCTGCTGCATCTGTGGATGCTGGGAGTATCAGCTCTGATGGGAGATGTGGCAAAGGAATCTCACATTGAATATGGGGAATATGAGAGATGATGTCAAGGTTTCTAGCCTTGGACATTGGACAAATTGGTGGTGCCTCTGCTTGAAATGGGAATAGTTGTGAAGGAAATGTCCGTCTAGGGAGAAGAGTTTTGTTGTGACCGTGCTAAGATTGAACAAAAGATGGAGTATCTGGGTGGCGATATCATTCAAGGCCCTGGGAAACACCTGGTGTAGGCCAGGGATGAAGCCAGCACCTAACATGTAGATTTGAGATTCACATGAATGAATCACATGAGTGCACTCCCTCAGCCAACATTTTATTAGATACCTGCTGAGCCAGGAGTGGTGGTGTGCTCCTGTAGTCCCAGTTACTCAGGAGGCTAAGGCGGAAGGATTGCTTCAGCCCAGGAGTTTAAGACTGCAGTGCACTAGGATTGTGCCTGTGAACAACCATTGCACTCCAGCCTAGACAACACAGCAAGACTCGTGTTTCAAAAATAAAAATAAATAAAATTTTAAAAATAAAAATAGATGCCTTCTGTGCATCTGGAGCTGGGAAGGCAATGACATAATCCACCCTTTCAGGAGTTTACAGTGGGAGAGAGACAGGGAAGCCACCGGTTCTGGTGCAATCTGATAAGGTCTTAGGGGAAGGGTGCACAGGGCAGGTGCCGGGGGAGCATCCATGTCACTGAAGGAAATGGCCCAGGAACAGAGTTTGAAGGACTAGTTGGATATTGTCAGGTCAGGGAGGTGAAGAGGGGAAGGATATTCCAGGCTGAGGGAAGAGCAAATGTGAAGACATACGCAAGTCTGAAGCAGTATGATGATTCTTGGGACTTCGGTATCTTCTGTCTGGAAAGAGTGGCTGCATAAAACAGGACCTGAAACAAAGCAGTGGCTGCTGAGGCAGGGGGAGAGGATGGATAAAGGAGCCACTAAGGAATGGGTTTCTAGCAGAACTTTCTAGATACTAGTCCCAAAGAGGAATGCTAGGTGCAGCCAGGTAAGATTAGCCTAGGGAGCTTGCTAAACTATTCACATTCCAGGGTCCAGCTTGGATTCCAGAGGCCAGAGTTGGGGGCAGAATCTGTGGATTTTAGTAACATTTTCCTTCCCCCACATGAATTCAAAGTACGTGAAGGTTTTAGAGTCTGGTAAAGTCAGAATTCCAGGGTTATGTGTTAAGAAGGGGCTGGAAGAAGAGGAGTGGGCAAAGGAGATGGAGAAAGAACAAAGAAGAGGGGAAAGAACAGAGGTGGGCAGCAAGGTCAGATCTTACGGGAAGTGAGATGAAGGCTGGGCAGACAGTATCATTAGATAAAGTGCTTCACATGAGAACATGTGTGAGGATCCCAGCTCTGTTATGTGTCATGTGTCTGACCCTGGTGTGTGCTTAGTAAATGAGTTTTATACTATGCTCGTTTGAGAAAAGAGTTTCGCTGGGTGGGGTGGCTCAAGCCTGTAATCCCCACTCTTTGGGAGGCAGAGGCGAGAGGATTTCCTGAGCCTGCAGGTTTGAGACCAGTCTGGGCAACATGGTGAGACCTCATCTCTACAATAAATCAAAAAATGACCTGTAGTTCCAGCTACTTGGAAGGCTGAGGCAGAAGGATCGCCTGAGCACAGTAGGTCGAGGCTGCAGTGACCATGAGCTTGCCAATGTACTCTAGGTGACAGAGTGAGACTCCGACTCAAAAAAAAAAAAAAAACAGAGAAAAGAGCTTCAATAGCTTGTTGGGATCAGAGGCCAAGATGCAGGTGTTTAAGAAGAGAATGGCCAACCAAAATTAAAAGGCAAACAACAGATGGTCTGGGGAAAATATTCACAGCATTTGTGATGAGAGGGGTTAGTGTTACTTTCATTCAAAGGGTTTCTCTAACAAATAAGAATCCCCCTTAAAGACCAGTAGATAGATGATCAAAGAAGGTAAACTGACAATCTGAAAATGAGTAAGGAAAAACTGGATAACAAATGCAGGAAAATGTCTAGCCTCACTAGTATCAGAGAAATGCAAATTGAAACAAGGTGCCATTTTTGGACTCTTTAGTTAGTGACGGTAGTGAAAACCAGAATGGTCTTTTCTAAAACAACCTATGTAACAAAACCATATAAATGTTTCTACCTTTTTTTACCCTGTAATTCTACTTTTGGGAGTTTTTTCTAAAGAAATAATTCAAAATAGGAAAAAGCCAAAAGCAAGAGGATGTTCAACATTACATTATTTATAACTATGAAAAGATTGGAGACCATCTCAAAGCCAATAAGGAGCCAAGTGTGATGGCTTGCACCTATAACCCCAGCTACTCAGGAAGCTGAGGCAGGAGGATCACTTGAGCCCAGGAGTCAAGATCAGCCCAGGCAACTTGGCAAGAACCTGTCTCAGTATATATATGTTTTAAAGGCATAGACTTGTATATAGCTTATGATGACATATTTCTTTTTTTTTTGAGTTGGAGTCTCACTTCGTCGCCCAGACTGGAGTGCAGTGGCCGCTCCCGGCCACCTCAGCCTCGACCTGCTGGGCTCCGGCGATCCTTCCACCTCAGCCTTCCAAGTAGCCGGAACTACAGGCGCATACTACCACGCCTGGCTAATTTTTTGATTTATTGTAGAGATGAGGTCTCACTTGCCCAGGCGGGTCTCGAACCCGCGGGCTCAGGCAATCCACTCACCTCAGCCTCCCAAAGCACGGGATTACAGGCTGAGCCACCGAGCCTGGCTTAATGATATTTTTAATTGTTTTTTTTTTAGGGGGGGTTGGAGTCCCACTCTGTCACCCAGGTTGGAGTACAGTGGCATGCTCACGGCCACCACAGCCTCAACCTGCTGGGCTCAGGTGATCCTTCTGCCTCAGCCTTCCAAGTAGCTGGAACTACAGCTTGTGTGTCATCATGCCCCGCTAATTTTTTGACTTATTGTAGAGATGAGGTTTCACCAAGTTGCCCAGGCTGGTCTTGAGCCCCTGGGCTCAGGCAATCCTCTTGTCTCCACTTCCCTAAGTGCTGGGATTATAAGTGCTGGGATTATAGGCATGAGCCACCACGCCCGGCCTTTAATTGGATTTTTTTAAAAAGACTGGAAGAAGGAGTTCGAGACCAGCCTAGGCAACAATAGCGAGACCTCATCTCTACAAAAATTTAAAAAATTAGCCAGGCTTGGTGGCGTGTACCTATAGTCCCAGCTACTTGGGAGGCTGAGGCAGAAGGATCACCTGAACCCAGGAGGTTGAGGCTGTGGTGAGCCTGGGCAACAGAGTGAGACTCCAACTCCAAAATAAAGGCCTGGAAGAGTGATTAGAGTATGAGTATTTTTTTCCCTATTTTCTGTTTTCCAAGTTGCTTGTAATGTGGCTGCAATCCTTTTATAATCAGGAGCATGTATATAACAATCACTGGCATGGTTGCAGCAAAGGGAAGGACAGAGCAAGATGTGTAGAGTTTGAGCTCTTCAGGCCCTTTTGCATGTGGAGGTTATGGATGACCTATGTTTTGGGAGAGATCTATGGAGTTGCTCAGAAGGTCCTGAGCTTTCAGCATTCTGCATTCGTCTTTTAGACCCCGTCTTAACTTCCCCTTCCCCAATTCCTTAAGTGTTCATAGAGAGTTTTCTGTCTCACTCTTCAGATGCTTTCTTCAGGATGCTCAAAATACTAGCATTGTATTTTGTCTAGCATTGAGCAGCTAGTCTGTCTTGTGCTCTTGAATTTGGGGTCTTCAGCTTCGGTTTAGGTTTCTTTGAAGGTGGATGCCAGTGACTATGAAAGAGTAAGAGCCACTTGTGAGGACAAGACGGAAGGGGCCACAGACTCTCAGATCCAGAGAGGCCTCTAGTCTAGGACAGCTCATGACTTGTGCTAGTCCCAGAATGGCCATCTTACTTTCAAAGAAAGAAAGCAAGTAAGGAAAAAAAAAAAGGTTATTATTTCCTTAAGTTCTATTTGAATATTTGTTTAAATTAAGAATGGAAAAAAGGTTTGAACCCTTTTCCAGTTTAAAATTTTAAATATACAATTCTAAAGTAAAAGTGAGATATGGGATTTTTTTTTTTTAAGAAATTATCTGGCATTTAGCGGGTATGATGGTACACGCCTGTAGTCCTAGCTTTTCAGGAAGCTGAGGTGGGAGGATCACTTGAGCCCAGAAGTTCAAGGCTGCAGTGTGCTATAGTTACACCACGCACTCTAGTATGGATGACAGAGTGAGACCCCGTCTCAAAAAAAAGATTAAAATTAAAAAAAAAAAAAAGGGCCGGGCTCGGTGACTCAGCCTGTAATCCCTGCACTTTGGGAGGCTGAGGCGAGGGGATTGCCTGAGTCTGTGGGTTCGAGACCAGCCCGGGCAACTTGGTGAGACCTCACCTCTACAATATAAAAAAAAAAAAAATAGCCAGGCATGGTAGCGCACGCCTGGAGTTTCCGCTACTTGGAAGGCTGAGGTGGAAGGATCGCCAGAGCCCAGCAGGTCAATGCTGGGGTGGCCATGAGCGTGCCACTGCACTCCAGCCTAGGCGACAGAGTGAGACTCCAACTCAAAAAAAAAAAAAAATCTGGGATTTAGACAATGCTGCCATGTGCTAGTTGAGAAGGAGCCCAGCTGTGCATGCCTGAGGGCAAAGCCCTGAAAGGATGGAAAGAGAAATTCAAAATCATTTACCAAGCTGAGAAACAACCTCAGAGTAGAAAGGGTGACCTCGAGTTCTCATGCGGGACAGTTTAGGAAAAAGAGAACCAGCTAGGAGAAAGTTAGGAATGTATTTTCCCCGTAGGCCAAAAGTCTGCTTTAAGGCAGGGTCCAGGTAATGGCAACCTGCAATGACAACAAGCCCCTGAAAATCACTAGAATCAAGGCTGGCCTGGTGAGTTAAGTGTTCAGGCAGAGTTCTCACTACTGCGATTCAGTGCAGGTTAGGAGCCTGTGCTCTGCTTTAGCCTGGGGAAAAACCAGAGTCAGCAAACCCAGGCCAACTCAGCAAACATTTGTTGATCATATGCTAACTGTAAGGCATATGCTGGGTACCGTGGAGATTACAAAGATACATATGATATGAGCCTTCCCTAAAAGTATTAACACTCTAGTTGGGCAAAGAGCTAAGGAGATATATATATATACACACACATACATATATCTATATCTATATGAATGTAAGGCAACTCCCTCTTTTTAAGGGATAATTTTGGAAGTAAAATCTCATCTTATATTTGGGCATATTTGAAAGGCTAATGCAAAAGAGGCCTAATTATACTTAGGGTGTTTTTTTTCCCTTTAGATCTCATTCTAAATTGTGAGCCATTCTTTTAAAAGTTTGTAGCCTCTTTCTTTTGATTATAATACATTCCTGGAAATGCCTTCTAAAGTGGAAAGTCAGCCCCTTGAGGGCAGGAGCAATGCATCAGATATGTTTACTGTGCCTAAAACAGCCCTCAATAAATGTTTGTTGATTGTTGTTAAATGAATGTACAAAAGGCAAACAACATCAAGGAGACCCTGTCTCTATAAAAAAATTTAAAATTTAAAATTAGCCAGGCGTGATAGTTCCGGGGGACCAGGTGAAAGACTACTGTGAACTCATCTTTCTCATGGGACATAGGGAACCAAAGGGAACACAGCAGCCTGAGTCATTATGAAACCATCCATTAAAACCAGAGGTGGGGCCCCTCAGGTGACATCCCAGCCCTCTGCAGACTGAGGCGGAAGGATTGTTGGAGCCCAGCAGGTCAACGCTTGGGGTGGCTATGAGTGTGCCACTGCACTCTAGCGTGGGTGACAGAGTGAGACTCCAACTCAAAAAAAAAAAAAAAATTAAAAAATGTGTTAGGTGTGGCATGTGCCTGTAGTCCCAGCTACTTAGGAGGCTGAGGTGGGAGGGTCCCTTGAGCCCAGGGATTTCCGGCAGTAGTGAGCTATAATTGTGCTACTGCACTCCAGCCTGGTTGGCAAAGCAAGACCCTTTCTCTTAAAAAAAAAAAAAAAATCAAACAAGAGACAGACACACTCCAAGGGGAACTCTGTCCCCCAGCGAGCTAATTATAAAATTCGTAATCACCCTTCACCTTTTAGACACAGTCTTCTGTGATCTATTTTCAGTGTTCCATGTGGTCTTTATTTTGATGCTCTTGTTTCACATCTGAACATGAAGTCTGTGAGCATCTCGAGGCTAAGAAATCACTGCTTTCAACATCCCCTGTGGCTTACGTCTCTGCGTCTTTATGCTCACTGCAATTTTAATCACCGGCACTCCGTGCTTCTTTTTCCCACTAACTGCAAAATGCAATGAAACATCCAAGTCTTTTAAACAAGGATGGCCATACCGACAAAAAATGAGAGGCCACACTTTAGCTGTTAGATGATTTTAAAACGTTTCACATCTTTAACTGCAAAGCAGTCTAGGGGTACGGTGAAGTCTGGGTTCAGAAGTCAGATGATATTAAAGCCGATAGCCATTGCTGTTTACCTGGTAGCTGCTCACTTGAATTTCAGTTACAGTAATGAGAGAAAATAAATAAACTTATGGGGTGAGCTAAGCTTATGAACCCAGGCCTATAAACTTGCAGCAAAAGGTTACTGACTCTCGTAGACTTAATCTCCTTAAGAGGCTTTCTCTGAGCGAGGCCGAGGCATCCAGAATACTCTAAATCTGTGCCTGTGAACCTGACAGTAAAGGAGCGCCTCCTTTCCTGGGGTTTGGAAGGGTGTGAGTGCCCGTCGGTCTGTGTGCTGTTGTAACTCTCTGGTGCTGGACTCCGGGTCTCATCTGCTCTCTTCTCCCCCTGGTGCAGAGCCCACGCTGGTGCACTAACCTGCAGTGTCTCTGTGCTTCTTCTCACCTCCTCTCTCCCCTTCTCTTTCCCTTGTGCTGTGGTGTGTCCAGAAAAGGAAGTCGAGTTCCAGCGTGCACCTGATGGTGAGCCTTGCCTGCCCACCCATCTGCCCACTCCATGCTGCCTGCGCCCGCCTGCCAGCCACGCAAACCCATTCTGCCATGTGCGTGTGCTTCACTCATTCTCACTGCATGTCTGTGCTGTGTGGGCAGGTGTGGCCTGTCCTGCCAGGCGGGGGCCATTACCGAAGGTCACCCAGTGGCCTCAAAAGTGGGCATTGGAAGGTGTGGTGTGGCACCTCCCGCTGTGGAGGTTGGACAGCCCTCAGTAGCCCAGGGGAGGAAGTGAAGCTGATAGACACTCAGGGCCAGGTGGCGAACACAGGGAGAGACCCTCACTCACTGGTACTCTGGAGGAGAGGCCCTGCGCACCCGGCACAAGCAGCTGCCTCCTGTAGACTGGCAGCCAAAGGACAACTGTGTGGCGGGCAGAGGAGCTGGTTGCAGGCTCCCAGCTCGGGACCTCGCTCTCCTGGCTTTGCCCCTGCGCAAGTCCCATTAGCCAGCTGTGCCCGGCGTTTCATCCTGCCCACCCAGCCCCCGGGGGACCAGGTGAAAGACTACTGTGAACTCATCGTTGTCATGGGACACAGGAAACCAAGGGGAACACAGCAGCCTGAGTCATTATGAAACCATCCATTAAAACCAGAAGTGGTACCACTCAGGTGACATCCTAGCCCTCTGCAGATAGGGCAGGTTTTATGGGCACTCTGGAGTCCTTTCCCCTGTGAGGGTCTTGATCTCAGTTGGAATTTGCGGTTAGGGCAGTCTTCTCCAGTCAACCCCAAACAGGAGGCCAGCATCAGTAGCTGAGCTAGGAGGGCTCTGCTCCTTCTCGGAGAGAATGGGAGACGGCAGAGCTCATGTGAGTGCATATCCACAGCTGGACTACTTCTGGGACCCCTCTTCTCTAGCCTAGAGAGTACAGTGGAGTCTTGTAGCACTGGGTGCCTGGCTTGAGGTTCCATGCCTAGCCCCGGGTTTGGGGATGTCTCAGTCGTTGACAGCAAGTAGGGGTAGATGGCTTCGGGTCTGGTCTAAGAGGCCTTCAAACGAGAAGTAGAAAAGTCAGGATGCCAACCATGTGTGTCCTTGGAGAGAAGAGGTGCATTCTAACCACCCTGTGTAGAGACAGTAGCCACACATTTGTCTCAATGACTGTCGAAGAACGGGCAGGCAGCAGACTGTTTCTCGGTGACGTTGGACTCCACTGGGACTCCGGAGAAACTGAGGACACTGATTTGGGAATCGTAAGAGGCAGAGAGCATTGCATCGACAGGAATTCCTACCCTGGAGATTGGCCTCCTTCCTTCCTACCATCCTCTGCCTCCGTCAGTTCTTGGAGGCCTCCTTGTAAAACCTGCCTCAGCCTCTCCCTTGCTGTGCCACTCAGTGTAACGTTCCAAAAGACAAGGAGGTTTCCCTGGTGGTTGTGTTGCTGTTAGGAATGTTGACCTGTGGGCTCTGGAACTATGCCACAGCCTCCGCTGGGATTCACCTGCCCCTCCTTGGAGCTCTGCCCTTGCTTCCAGATGATCAAGTTCAAGATCTGTCAGGCAGAAAGGTGAACAGCACAACCCTGTGTCTGCTTCCCGGGGTCATGAATGTATTTTGTATCCAAAGTCATCATCCCCCCTGTCCTCTCTGGACACCATCTCTTAGGCCAGGTAGTCTCTTTCTTCTTCCTCTTCTTTTCGGATCAGGCTTCGAGCTGGTATTGTAAGAAGAAGGGAATGGCAGATGCTGGGTTGAAAGGGCAGCAGGAGACTGCCCACAGTTAGGGGACCCAGAGTTTCTGAATTTTTTTCTGCTTGCTTATAAACTACCCTCCTTTCCCTTGTAAATTGGGAAGAAGTTCTTACATTTCTTTGGGTCAGGTGTGACTGTGCAATGACATGGCACCTGGCACGAGCAGAGATTTCTGGAGAGATGCTTTAAAACAAGGCTTTGGGACCTTGAGGAAGCCTCCAGAGTTAGCTCTCTGGGCCCCCCCAAAATACTCCTTTCCTCCGAACATCTCTCCAGCCATTGCGCCCATCTGCACAGTGTTACGGAGGGCACCTCAGGCCTAGCTCCTCTGGGCCAGGCCGGGAGGCAAGGGAGGTCTGGGAGTTGGACCTGAGCTGCTTTGGTGACTCTGGAGGAACTAAACCATCTGTTTTCTTGTCTCAGCCACAGAGCAACAACAAAAACAGTCTCGTAAGCCCAGCCCAAGAGCCCGCGCCCTTGCAGACGGCCATGGTACCTCCTGACTACAGCTTCTCCGCCTCTGCCCCTGGCTGCATCCTGCCTCTTCCCTCTTCCTCTTCTTGCCCTCCCTCCCAGGCCTCCTCGGCCTTGATCCTTTCTTGTTTCCTATAGAGGAAGCTGCTTTGCTTGCTGCCCTGTTGGCCCCTTCCCCTTCATTGTCCTGCTTGGCCACGCTCCATCCTGCATGGCAGAACTGCTGCTCCTGCCCCTTTCGCTGTTGGGTGGGGGAAGAGTGATCAGGGCTCTCAGCTAAACCTCCCAGCCCCAGCCTGGGACCCCTTTGGGTCTGCTGTGGGGACTGGGAAGGTGAGTTGCTTACAAAAGGAGAGGGCAGGAGCTTTCTTGGAACCTGTACATCAGTTCTTGGAGGCCTCCTTGTAAAACCTGCCTCAGCCTCTCCTTTGCAAAGCCAGGAAGGAGGGCTGGTTGTCTCTGAGTTCCTGGAGCCCTGTGCTGTCGGAGTTCTCTCCTGGGTCCTGTGTGCTCTCAGAGCACCCTCTGCTATTAGTGGCTAACATGAGACTTAGTGGGGGGATGACTGGGAGAGAAGGAGGAGTGATCGTGCCTGCTACTCTTCTACTTCCGGCAGACCCTTGTGTGGCCTAGGGCCGTAGGGCCAGGAACTCTGGGGAAGGCAAAAGGTGGAAGACGCAGGCAACTCCCTGGGCTCAGCTTGCTGAGGGGGCCTCTTGGGTCTTTCTGGGAGACCTTACCATTCTTCTCTCCCTGTGTTCCTGTCTCTCACACAGCCCTTGATGAACACTGTTGGCAGGGCCCGCTGGTGCCCTCAGTCCCACAGCTCTTCCGTGTGCTTGCCCCATTGGACCCCCATGTGGAAAGAATCCTCAGAACCAGCAGGAATCAGGGGCAGAGGCCCTTGTCCTCTCAGCTTCCTGGGCATCTGCTTCTGTAAATGTCAGGCCTCTTCTTACCAGCCAGTGCTGTTGCCTAAATCTAGGGCTTTCCCAGCTGCCTGGAAACCCAGTTGAGCTAGGATATTTCGTCTTGTGGGGATGGCTGGTGGCAGGCCTCAGTGGTCATCACAGGGTCTATGGGGGTACTGGGTTGGGGTCCCTCAGGGAAGAGCTGTAGGTCTGGCCCCAAGTCGGAAGGGTAATTTTCATCTTCTCTCACAGGAGCCACAAACCACCGTGGTACACAACGCTACAGATGGGATCAAGGTGAGTGGCTTCCGAGCCTGTCTCCTGCTTTCCAGGTCAGCAGGAAGCAGGTGGGCTGGGTCACAGGGGTCTTCAGGTCCTGCGGATGGCAGCCTGCAGGCTGCACCTGAGGCTTAGGTGTTTACAGAGGCCAGGCTTGAGGTAGTATGTGCCCATTAGCTGCTTCATTTTGAGGAAAGGCGTTATATCTTAGTGATTCTGAGCCCAAGCTCTGCAGTCAGGCAGACCCTGTTAGAACCTGGCTTCATGCCTCTGGGCAAGTTGCTTAACCTCTATGCACTTAAGTTTTCTTTTGTTTTATTTTGTTTTTGGATTAGAAAGTATAGTTAATTTAGAAAGTAAATTGGAGAGGGAGGGAGGGAAAGAGGGTATTCAACTCGTCAAGGGAAGGGAGGAGGCCAAAGCTTAAGAAAACACTGCCTGGCCATAGCTCAAAGAGCACATGGCCACACCATAGCTTAGCAAGGATGGCCCACTTTGGTTTTCTTATCTTTAAATTGGGAATAGTAATAGAATCTTCTTCCAAAAATCATGAAGTTTAAATGAAAGTAAATGGGCTGGGCGTGGTGGTTTATGCCTGTAATCCCAGCAC
>CAUYQG010144683.1:0-25128 GCA_963574415.1 Tarsius wallacei | reverse complement strand
GCTCAGTGGCTCAGCCTGTAATCCCGTGCTTTGGGAGGCTGGGTGAGTGGATTGCCTGAGCCCGCGGGTTCGAGACCCACCTGGGCAACTTGGCGAGAACTCATCTCTACAATAAATCAAAAAATTAGCTGGGCGTGGTAGTGTGCACCTGTAGTTCCAGCTACTTGGAAGGCTGAGGCGGAAGGATCGCCTGAACCCAGCAGGTCGACGCTGCAGTGGCCGGGAGCGGCCACTGCACTCCAGTCTGGGCGACAGAGTGAGACGCCAACTCAAAAAAAAAAGGCAACCTATTTATCAGTTAAGAATTTCAGTAAATGGAAGTTCATTATATTGTTAAAAATAGATGAATAATTTAATAAATATGAGATGGCCTGTGAAGCACCAATGATATTAGTATGTTATAAACCAAGAAATATGACTAATGCAATTTGATACAAAGGAGGTCCAGTTGGAAACAGTAAAATAATTAATTTTTAGGCAGGTGAAAAGAAAAAGGAAAAGAAAGAGGTAGAGGAAGGAAAGAAAGAGGAGAAGAAAAATGTTTCCTTTTGTACTAGTAACTCTGAAATACAGTTTATATAAGTAAGGCAGGATACATTCTTTTTTTTTTTTTTAAAGCAGGATTTATTGAGAGTTCAGAAAAGCAGGAGGGGACCTGAAGGGGTTGCCCAGGATACATTCTGGATTCTTTCTGCACTTTATCAATTTTCAAATAAATTAATTGGTACCCTGGTTGTTTTATGTCTATGAAGCTTGAAAATAAGGGTTTTTTTTTTTTTGGGTTTTGTTTTGTTTTTTTGCAAGTGTTATCATCAACCAATGAATTTCTATGATGTGGTATTTCAATCAATTGCATTGTGATGTGCAGATTGTCCTATCTTAGGCCATTTGGCGTCTATGGCCTTTCGACATGAATAGTCTTACCGAGCATCCTTGTTTGTGATAGAGTAAAATATTCCAAGCTCACCATACACATACATATCACAGAATTGGAATCAATCATTTCTCAAAGGATACTTGGCTCCTTCTATTGAAAAATTTTATTTAGATACCACATTCTGGAAGATATGAGTGCTTATTGCTACTGGGTTGTCATGGCTTCTAGACTTCTTCAGTGAACAGAACTAGAAAAAATTACATTTTTTAAAATGTGGGGGCAATCCGAAATTTTATTGTATTTTTGATTTAAATATAAGGTTATATGGTTTTTACTTAACTTTTTTGATTTTATACTTAGTTTTCTTTCTTAAGTTGAAAATCTTTTTTTTTTTTTTTTTTTTAGTTGAAGCCTCACTCTGCTGCCCAGGGAGGAGTGCAGTGACATAATCATTTGACCTTCCATCTCAGCCTCCCAAGTAGCTGACACTACAAGCACTTGCCACCATGCCCAGATAATTTTTTGACTTTTTTGTAGAGGTGTGGTCTCAGTATGTTGCCTAGTCTGGTCTCAAACTCCTAGGCTCAAGAAATCTTCCTGCCTCGACCTTCCAAAGTGCTGGGATTATAGGTGTGAGCCACTGTACCTGGCTGAAAATCTTGATTTCAAAACACATTAAAATAATTACTTATTTGCTTTAACTCACAATAAACCTATAAAAGTTTCAAAATGACAATCAGACTACTGAATATAAGTTGGGCGTGGTGGCTTATACCTGTAATCCAAGCATTTTGGGAGGCTGAGGAGGGAGGATTGCTTGAGCCCAGGAATTCAATACCAGCCTGGGCAACATAGTGAGACCTTGTCTCTTAAAAATAAATAAATAAATAGACTACTGAATATAGTTTAAGAATTCTTTATAGTATTTTTTGGTGTTTTGCATCACTTGAAATTTTTCTAAGTATGGTTATGCCACCACCTTTGAACAGTTGGGTTTATTTGTTGTTGTTGTTGTTGTTTGGTTTTTTGTGTTTTAGAAAGCAGGATTTATGGAGAAGACAGAAAAGCTCCCACAGTAGTGGGAAATTGCCAGGAGGGAGTAGGGAAGTGAGATTGACAGTAGTGGAAATCTGCCTGGGGAAGGGGGGCACACCTCATTAACAAGGGTACCTGCGTAATGAACATTTGTATACCTGACCCTGAATTGTACCCCATATCTTTAAAATTTCAAAAAAATTAAAAGAAAAAAAAATAGGCCGGGCTCAGTGACTCAGCTTGTAATACCAGCACTTTGGGAGACCAAGGCAAGTGGATTGCCTGAGCCTGTGGGTTCAAGACCCGCCCGGGGAACTTGGTGAGACCTCATCTCTACAATAAATAAAAAATTAGCCGGGCGTGGTAGCATGCGCCATATGCTACTTGGAAAGCTGAGGCGGAAGGATCGCCGGAGCCCAGCAGGTCGAGGCTGCGGTGGCCAGTGTGCACTCCAGTCTGGGCGACAGAGTAAGTCTCCAACTCAAAAAAATTAAATAAATAAATAAATAAAACCATTGCTTACCCTCAAAAAAAAAAAAGCGGGATGTATTGAGAGGACAGAAAAGATCCCACAGTGGGAGGGGACCCAAAGGGGTTGCCCTATTGTTGCTAATTGATTAGAATCGATATTATTATTCTATCTTCATTTAATTGTATCATTCTAACATGTAAAATATTTACATGATTCCAAAGTCGAAACTATATGACAACCCACATTTACAGAAATCTCCCTTCAATGACTATCTTCTCCATTCTGTTCTTTTCCTCCCCTCACATGAAGTAGTTTATTAGATTTTAGCTGATCATTTCATTTTTGTCTGATTTTTTTTTTTTTTTTTGCCAAGACTAGCATACTAAACCTTGTTTAGTACCTTGCCTTTTTCCCCATTAACAATATATTCTAGAAATCACTCTATGTCAATATACGGTGATTTTTCATCAGTTTTTAGAGCTTTATAGTACTTCATTGTGTTGCCATACCATCATTACTTCAACTAGTCTCCTACTGATGGATATTTAACCTATTCTCAATCATTTGTTATTATAAATTAAACCACAATGGTTTTACATAAGTTATACTCTGTTTTTGTTGGTATTTGGGGGATCACATTTCTAGAAGTAAGACAACTGAATTAAAAGGTAAAATAATATGTAATTTTGCTAATATGTTGTCAAATTATCTTCCAAAATTGTTGTATCACTTGTATTTCTTCCAGATATACACACAGGATGCTATATTGAAATCACAGAAAATCAAAGACAAGGAGAAAACTTTGAAATAAACCAGAGGTGGGGAAAACACTTTACCTATAGAAGAATAAGGATAAGAACTACAGCAGACATCTCTTCAGAAAACATGCAAGCAAGAAGAGAGTGAAGTGAAATATTTAAAGTGTTGAAACATAAAAACCTCCACGTGGAATTCTGTATCCAATGAAATTACCCCTCAAAAAGAAAGCAGAAAAACAAACTTATTAAGACAAACAAAAATTCAGGGAATTTGTCATTAATAGAGCTGCTTTCCAAGAAATATTAAAAGAAATCCTTCAGAGAGAAGGAATTACGTATAGGTTAGAAACTCAGATCTACATAAAGAAAGGAAGAGTGTTAAAGAAGGAACAAATGAAGATAAAATCTTTTCTTTTCTTTTTTTTTTTTGTGAGTTGGAGTCTCACTCTGTTACCTAGGCTAGGGGGCAGTGGCACACTCTCAGCCACCGCAGCCTCGACATGACGGGCTCAGGCAATCCTTCCACCTCAGCCTTCCAAGCAGTTGGAACTACAGGCACATGCCACCATGCCCAGCTAATTTTTTTTTAATTTATTGTAGAGATGAGGTCTCGTCAAGTTGCCCAGGCTGGTCTCAAACCTGTGGTCTCAGGCAATCCTCTCACCTCAGCCTTCCAAAGTGCTGGGATTATAGGCTTGAGCCACCATGCCCAGCCTCTTTTTCTTATTCTTAATTAATCTAACAGATAGCAGTTTGTTAAAAATAATAGCAACAATGTATTTGGTGATTATAGATTATGGATAAGTTAAATAATTGGCAGCAATGTTATCAGACAAAAAAAAGAAACAAGGGAATCACATAGAAAATAGTTACAAATATGGTAAATATTAAACCAACTATATCAATAATTACTTCTTTTTTTTTTATTTAATTTTTCTTTTTTTTGGTCGAAGTCTCACTGTCACCCAGGCTGGAGTGCAGTGGCATGCTCACGGCCACTACAGCCTCTACCTGCTGGGCTCAGATGATCCTTCCACCTCAGCCGTCCAAGTAGCTGGAACCACAGGTGCGTGCTACCATGCCCAGCTATTTTTTTTATTTATAGAGACAAGGCCTTGCAAAGTTGCCCCCTGGTCTTGAACCCCTGGGCTTAGGCAATCCTCTCACCTTGCCTCCCAAAGTGCTGGGATTACAGGCATGAGCCACCCCACCTGGCAATAATTTAAATGTGCATCTAAATGCACCAATTAAAAGACAAAGACTGTCAGAATGGATTTTTAAAAAGCAAAACTCAACTATACATTGTCTACAAGAAACACTAAATTTATAGACAAAAATTAAAAGTAAAGGGATGAAAAAAGATATATTATGCTGACACTAGTAAAAATAAAGCTGATGTAGCTATATTAATTTCAGAAAAAGAAGACTTTAGAGCAATGAAAATTATAAAGGGGGGATTTAAAGGATAAGGGGATCAATTCCCCAAGAATTCTTAGATTTTCAAATCAGTAACTATGTGGTTGTAAGTAGGGCTATGGGACTGGTAATGGAAAAGTATATAAAATAGGAATTGGTTATAAAAAAAATCATGAGGAAGCTTTGGGAGACAATGGATATGTTCATTGTCTTGGCTGTGGTGAAGTTTTCACAGATATATAAATATGTCAAAACTTGTCACATTGTATTCTTTAAATATGCACAGTTTAGGGAACAGGAGACCTTATTTAGCAAATGGTGCTGGGAAAACGGGCTGACCACACCCAGAAGAACGAAACAGGACCCCTACCTATCGCCATATACAAAAATCAACTCTAAATGGATCAAAGACCTAAACATAAAACCTCAAACTATAAAAATCCTAGAAGAAAACGCAGGAGACACCCTTTATGCTCATTGGAGTAGGCAACCAATCCTTGATCAAATCCCCAAAAGCATATGCCATAAAAGATAAGATAGACATGTGGGACCTCATCAAACTGAAAATCTTTTGCACAGCAAAAGAAACCATCAAGAGAGTGGGGAGACAACCCACAGAATGGGAAAAAATATTTGCCAACTGTGTATCTGACAAAGACCTAACAACCAGGATCTACAAGGAACTCAAACAAGCCGGAAGGAAAAAAACAAACTTCCCTACTAAAAAATGAGCAGAGGACATGAATAGACACTTCTCAAAAGAAGATATATGAACAGCCAACAGATACATGAAAATATGCTCAGCCTCACTAATCATCAGAGAAATGCAAATCAAAACTACAATGAGATACCACCTAACTCCAGTAAGGATGGCCATCATTAATAAATCAAAAAACAATAGATGCCAGCATGGGTGCAGAGAAAAGGGGATGCTTCTACACTATTGGTGGGAGTGCAAACTAGTCCAACCTCTATGGAAAATAGTGTGGCAATTTCCAAAGGAACTAGAAATTGACCTTCCATACAATCCAGCAATCCCTCTCCTGGGAATATACTCAGAGGAACATAAATCGTTCTACAAAAAAGACAACTGCATATGCATGTTTATGCCACACTATAAACAATAGCAAAAACATGGAACCAACCCTACTGTCCATCAAAAGTAGACTGGATACAGAAAATATGGTACATATACATGATGAAATATTACACAGCCATAAAGAAGGACAAAATCAAGGACTTTGCAGTTAATTGGATGGAGCTGGAGACAATAATACTTAGTGATCTATCACAGGAACAAAGAACTAAATACCACATGTTCTCAAGAGTGGGGCCTGAACATTTATCATAATAGCACAAGGAAGGGATTAGCAATCACAGGACACTGCTGGGTGTGGGGGAGCATGTAACAATACAAAGGGCACCTGGTCCTAAACCAGGGGAAGTAAGGACCAGTTAGAGGCCCTAATTTCACCTGCATGTAGATTACTTATATACCTAATCCTGACTTGTACCCACATCTTTATAGTAAAATAAAGTAAAATAAATAAATATGCACAGCTTATTGCATGTCAATTACAATTCAATAAATGTATCTAGTTTGGGGGGAAAAATTCTATGCCACTATCATCCTGCTCTGACTGAGAGTCATTACTCCTTTTTCACAGTCAAGATATTTGGAGCATAGAGAAGTTAAGTAACTTGCCCAAGATCACACAGCTAGTAAGCAGCAGTGTCAGGATTTGAAGTTAATTTGACTCCAGAGTCCATGCCCTGAGCCACTCAGCCTGAGTGAATTAACCAAGGCCTGTTTTCCAATACTAGTTCTGGAGCTGAAGTTTGCTATTGTTGAAGCAACACATGAGGACAGGCACACCCTCATGCAATTTAGATAGAGTCATTCTAGAAAAGCCCTGAGTCATCTTGTGTGACAAAAATCAGCTTACAGCTCTGCAGATGTAATGGAGGTACGAGAGGGACAATATGTATCTAAGTGTTACATCTTAGTCTTTTGAATCTGAAATTGAACCTCACTGATAGCCTCCCTTCTTCCTGGGCCACACCCACCCATGCTGCCCAGCACCTGGCATCTGCGCTCAGAAGCCCTGTTCACACACTCTTATTACTACGATCAGGTAGTCTATTGGAAAGACAAGTTGAGTATGTCTGCCTCAGATAAGGAAACAAGGAGAAGGTATACTGCTGTCTAGTGAGGTGGAAACAGGCTTTCTGGAGTCCAATCACTTGGGATTGGTTGTCAGTTCCTCCACCTACTAAATATGTGACGTTGGGGAAACCGTTGACCTCCTTAATGCTCAGCATTCCCAAATCCGAATTCAGAATAATGTACCTACCTCACAGAATTGTAGCAAGTTTTGACAAGATAAAATGTGTAGGGCATCTCTATACAGGACCTGGGACATACCACATGCACAATAAATAATGGTTGCTATAATTGCATCAGCATCATAATCACATGGAAGGAATTTCAAAGGGTACTGAGACACTGGACTAGATCACACAGTGAATTCAGAATTACCTTAAGATAGCTTTAAAAAGGATATGCTCCCATTTGTGGGGGGGAGGGGGGTGAGTTTGGAGTGATTCTGCCAAAAGCCTGGGGAAGGAGAATAAGATCTCAATGGTTCATTCTGATGTTAATATTCAGTGGTCTTAGATTTTGAAAACTTCCTGAATGAAATGAATAGAGAATGGCAAAATGGACAGCCAGCTGAAATAATTGTCAACAAGTTCCCTTGCCCACAAGCTCCTTGAGGTTAGAGACAAAGATGTCTTATCTGTTTGTGTCCCTGATAGCTAACACAAGGTCGAGTTCATAACAGCTGTTCAGTAAACATTTATTAAACCGGTCAACAACCCCTATATCAGGGCTTTAGGTTGCTGATGATGGGTCACCAGTGATCCCTGTTTAAAATAGCTGAGGCTGCAAGAAGCGAGAATGCATGCCATAAACCATTAACATACTTGTTTATAAAATAACTTATACATATTTTTGTGTAGAATAACCTTTTCATCCACTTTTAGCTTAATTCAATTCAACATTTCTTGAGCACCTGTTATTGCAAGGCAAGTTACTTATGAACCACTTACCATGAGAGCTAGTATAAAAGAAAATCTATCTACTAAATACAAATTAAGTTCTCTAATCAGTAATGGATATTATCAATGTATGCTTATCCAGGTCGTCCTTTCCTTCACAGACTTCTCAGGTACCTTGATAGGTTCCCAGAATATCCTCAGACTTCTGACTGAGCACAGTGTTTCATTGATTTGCTAATACCGCTATTACTCATAATTGTTCCAAGCCTTCCTGGATGCCATCTAAGCTCCTGATCTTTAAATATTGTATCTTTGTCACCAGGTTTTGAACTGAAGCCACAAAACTGAAGATGCTATTTGCTCTGATTTTCCTCCATTCTAACACTTACTTTTCATTTGACTTTTTTACAAAAAGAAAAAGACTCTAGATTTCTTGAAGGGATCAGACCCTTGTACCTTCAAAACTCCTTTTATACTGTCAATATCTTAAAACTATCAAACTAAACAGGGCAGATTTTAAGCAAGTTTACAGATTAGGATTTTAGCAATATGTTTCAGCTAAATGTCAGAACTGGATAATGTCAACATTAATCAAAACGACCAGCTAAGAATTAAAATGACATAGGAACTACTTGAATCTCTAACATTCAGGAGGGAATGTAGTGTTAGCAGATGTCAAAGTTAACGATGTTAGCCCACTGAACGTGGAACTTCCTGAGCATATGTTGGACGTTAACTAATCAGCACTGATATTAATCACGCTTTGGACAGTAGACAGACAATCTATAAACACCCAGATGGCATCAAGGAGTAAAACTAATTTTATTTTTTTCTATTCCTGTTGAAGCCCTGACCATATTTCTTGTCATACTTGAAATACGTTCATTGACTATATTGCATACACCTTGCATGTACATCTATGGTTAGGATTTACTGCCATCTATCCTAATTATTTGTTTACTGTCTCATTCCACACAAGACTGTAAGATTTTTGAGTGCAGGGATTGTGGTTTACTAGTATCTGCCAGGCTTGCAATGGAATAAGCCAGGACTTTGGAGTAAAAAAGATTTGAATTTAGATCCTGGTCCTAGAATGTAATTGTGTCATTTTGGGCAAGTTTCTTAACTTCTTAGATTCTTAGAGTACTGATTTGTAAAGCAGGGATTTTACTATCTACCCAGAAGTGTTGATTAAGATTAAATGATATAATTTACTATCTCATAAAGCTTCATTAGTTATAAACAACAGAAGAAAGCTGTATCAATAAGCTTCTTTAATTATGTAAACCAAAAATAAAATTCTAAGCACCCCAACCGACTGAACGGACCCCCTCTGGGCCAAGGAAAACCTGAAAAATTAAATTCCAGGCCATGACAGGAAAGGAGGTTGGACACATCTCATAATACCTCTTCCCTTTTGGAGTTCAGGCACAACTGACTAGCATTACCATTAAAATAAAGATCATAAGACTGATGAAACAGACCCTGTAGCAATAAGATATTAAATTCCAACCTGACTCTGGCATAACACCACATGACAGATAGTAAGCCCTAGCAGAAATAAAAATATTTTACTTCAAAATATATTTCTTTGACATATTTTGAAATTGCCCTGCCATGCCATCTCTTGGGAAAATTTGCATCTGTAGAGAATTTCCTTCCTTCCCTACATCTTTCCCAGATCTAGGAGCAATTTAACTAAGAGTCTGACACTTTTTTTTTTTTGAGTCAGAGTCTCGCTCTGTTGCCCAGGCTGGAGTGCAATCACATGCTTACAGCTACCAGCTACTGCAACCTCAACCTGCTGGGCTCAGGTGATCCACCTCAGACTTTCAAATAGCTGGAACTATAGGTGTGTGTCACCACACCCAGCTAATATTTTATTTTTTTATTATAGACATGAGGTCACATCAAGTTGCTTAGGCTGGTCTCAAACCCCTGGGCTCAAGCAATCTTCTCTCGCCTCAGCCTTCCAAATCGTTGGGATTACAGGCAGGAGTCACCTCACCAGGTGAGTCTGACACCTTTAAAGGTCCAAATGGAGACATCTGCCATATTCTCTCTAAAGCCTGCTACTTGAGGCTTCATCTACATAAAAATGAACTTAGCTTCCATAACCCCATAACCTCCTTTCCATAAATCCCCTTATCTTTCTTTCTACTGACTTCAAATTCTTTAGACAGCCAGCCATGGTGGCTCACACCTGTAATCGCTGCACTTTAAGAGGCCAAGGCAGGAGGATCACTTGAGAGCCCAGGAGTTCAAGACCAGCCTGGGCAACATAATGAGAACTCGTCTCTACAAAAACTCAAAAAATTAACCAGGCATGGTGGTACATACCTGTAGTCCTAGCTACTCAGAGGGCTGAGGTAGAAGTATTGCTTGATCCCATGCATTTGAGGATTCAGGAATCCTTGATCATGCCACTGCATTGCAACCTAGGTGACAGAGTGAGAGTCTATCTCTCAAAATAAAAATAGAAATAATTATTTAAACTAAGTTCAACTCTTTCAACCAATTGCTAATCAGAAAATCTTTGCATCCACCTATGGCCTGTAAGCGCTGTCCCCAACCCATCCTCACTTCAATGTCCTCCCTTTCCAGGCTGAACCAATGTATATCTTACATTTATTAATTTATGTCTTTTCCTGTAACTTTTGTGTCCCAAAAATGTATAAAACCAAGCTATACCTGACCGCCTTGGGCACATGTTCTCAGGATCCCTTGAGAGTGTACCCTAGGCATGGTTACTCATATTTGACTCAGAATAAACCTCTTTAAATATTTTACAGACTATGGCATTTTCATCAGCAGTTATAAGCAACAAAAATAAACTCTGGCTAACTTGAGGGAAAAAAAGACATAAGAACTAAATACAAAGTATAATTTGGGATGAGATCCTGGGTCAGAGAGGGAAATTTATATAAAGGACATTAATTGGGACAGTTAGTGTAATGTGAAAAAGAACTAAATATTATAAAATAATGCTAGCTAATCTTAAATTTTCTAAATTTGATCATTATATTGTGACTATATAAGCATGTCTTTGCTTTCAGGATATATACAATGTAGCATTTAGAAGTAATGTCTGAAATTCTCAAATGACTCAGGAAAAAACTGTTTCATATATATACACACAAAATACACATATATGACTTATATATACATTTATATATAATACATATACTCATTTATAAGGACACAAAAAGAGAGATAAAGCAATATAATAAATATGGCAAAATAGTAACAATTAGTAGAACTGAGTAAAGAATATGGGAATTCTTTGAACTCTTCTTAGTATTGTTATGAAAGGTGCCAAACTCTGTAAAATATTTAAAAAGGTTATTTTGAACCAAATGTGAGTGACCTAGTCCTGTAGCACCATCCCAAGAGGTCCTGAGAACATATGCCAAGGTGGTTGAATTGCAGCTTGGTTATACACCTACCAGGAAGACAGAAATTACAAAAAAACCATATAACAATACATGTGAGATTTACATTGGTTTGGTCTGGGAAAGCAGAACATCTCCAAGCAGGGTCTTGCAGGTCAAAGGTAGTAGATTCAAATATTTGCTCTGTCTAACGAATTTTGAAACCAGTAAAAGAAATGTCATGCTGAGATAAGGAGAGGCTTGAGGAATGATGAGAAAGTTATTTCATTTTCGTTTTATTTTCTTTCTTTTTTTTCTTTTTTGGAGTCATGGTCTCACTTGGTCACCTAGGCTAGAACACAGTAGCACTATCACCACTCACTGCAGCCTCTACCCCCTGGGCTCAGGCAACCCTTCTACCTCAGCCTCCTGGGTATCTGGGACTACAGGTGCATGCCACCAAACCCAACTAGCTTTTTTATTTTTTATAAAGACAAGGTCTCACTATGTTACCTAGGCAGGTTTCAAGTTCCTGGGTTCAAGCAATCCTCTTGCCTCAGACTCCCAAAGTGCTAGGTTGCAGGTATGAGCCACTTAGCCCTGCCAAGTTTCTTGATCTGTAGACGAAGGCTCATAGGTGACAGCACAAAGAGAGAATAGATAGCAAATATCTAGCTTCTCTGTGGATCCCCAGGAAGGAGATTCTATACAGATGCAAATTTCCCCAAGAGATGGCTTTGCAGGGTCACAAAATATTTTTTATTTCCTTCTTTATCTGTTATGTGATGTTATGCCAAGTTAGGTTGGAAAGTAACCCAATGTCCCATAGAGTTAATGAAAATCCATCTCCCCAGGACTCTTAGGTAGGAACTTGGTGAAAGAGAGGGGGAAAAAGTGTCAGAGTATAGTCCTGATAACTATATATTACTTTGAAATAATTTCAAAATAAAAAATTAAAGAAAAACGGGGGCAATATATTAGAAGAATCTTGGAGCTCTCAAAATTAACATGAAGTATAGAAAACCTGGCTTAGAAACTAGATAGGAACAAGGACAGGACTCACAATCCCAGGACAGAGAGATCTGTTCAGCAAATCAGTAAAGAGTTTCCAGAAGAATTCACTATTGTGTTCCCTCAAAACCCAGAACAATACTTTGCTCAGCACATGGCAGCAGCTCAAAATATTTTACGTATGTATTTGTTTATTTATTTATTTATTTTTAAGTTGGAGTCTCACTCTGTTGCCCAGGCTGGAGTACAGTGGCATGCTCACAGCTACCGATCATGCCTCAACCATCTGAGCTCAGGCAATCCTTTCTTCTCAGTCTTCCAAGTAGCTGGAACTATAGGTGGGCACCACCACGCCTGGCTAATTTTTTTTGTTTATTGTAGAGACGAGATCTCGCCAAGTTTCCCAGGCTGGTCTCGAACTCCTGGACTCAGGCAATCCTCTCGCCTCTGCCTCCTAAAGTGCTGGGCTTACAGGTGTTAGCCACCATGCCCAGCTTTAAAAAATAATGTTTAATACATGTTTATACTCTAGAACATATAGGTACACAAGAAACCTATGCAAGGAGTTTTAACTCCCTTACTTCCCTTTTGTGACTCCAATTTTGAGCATTTTATCAAGCATATAGTAGGTGCTCTAACATAGTTGCTAATTGAATTGTAGCATTGGTGTGGCCTACAGTAGTGCTGCTTAGCTGTGTGGTTCATTCAAGAATTGAATCTTCTTCCTTACTGATGAGTGGGCTGTCCTGGACACATGGCCTGTTTCCTGGATAGGTGATAGCTTCAAACTTCCGTGACAAAATATAGGGAGAGGTGTCAAGCAAGTATAGTATCCTGATTTTAGAGTCACCACTTCTTAATCACTGTGAGATTTGGGAAATAAATCTCTCTCTCTTTTTTTTTTTTTTTTTTGAGTTAGAATCTCACTCTGTTGCCCAAGCTGGAATGCAGTGGCACGCTCACAGCCACCACAGTCTCGACCTGCTGGGCTCAGGAGATCCTTCTGCCTCAGCCTTCCAAGTAGCTGGAACTACAGGCGCGTGTCACCATGCCCAGCTAATTTTTTAACTTATTATAGAGATGAGGTCCCACCAAGTTGCCCAGGCTGGTCTTGAACCCCTGGACTCAGGCAATCCTCTCGCCTCAGCCTTCCAAAGTGCTGGGATTACAGGCTTGAGCCACCACACTCAACAGGGAAATAAATTTCTTAACCTCTCTAAATCTTGGTATTTTCATTGTAATATTATGAAATATATATTTGGTCCTTGTCTCCATTTCCTGGCATACAACTCCTAAAATCCTTGGAATCTTCAAGTGATAAGTGTCTTTTTGTATGTTAATGATAGACTGATGTCTGGCAGCACCTAGGTAATTTTAGGATGGTGGCTGATCATGGAAGGACCAATGTGGGATTAACACTTTGGGACTTTCAGTCCCACCCCCAGCCCCCAAGAGAAATTCCAGGAAGGGAACAGGAGCTAAATGTTAAGTTGATCTCCAATGGCCAATTATTTAGTCAGTCGTGCCTACATAATGAAGCTCCCATGAAAACCTTTTAGGACAGAGTTTGGAGAGGTCCCAAATAACTAAACACATGCAGGTTTCTGGAGGGTAGTGTTTGGGGTGGATATGGAAGCTCTGTGCCCCTTCCCATATGTCTTGATATTTTTTATAAGAAGACAGTAAATGTAAGTAAGTGTTTCCTTAAATTCTATGAGCCGCTCTAGCAAATTAGTCCAACTCAAGGAGAGGACCAAAGGAACCCCAATGTATAGCCAGTAGGTCAGAAGCACAGGTAAAACACCTGGGCTTGTGATTGGCATCTGAAGTAGGGCTGTCTTGAGGGACTGAGCCTTCAACCTGTGGGATCTGAGGCCGTCTCTAGGTAAACTGTGTAAGAACCGAACTTGAGTTAGAGGACATTCAGCTGCAGAATTGATAGATTGGTTGTTGGTGCGGAGAAATTTCCACACACTTCTTGGTGACCAGAGGTCACAGATGTTATCTGTGTTGGTTGTTGTGGTGTGAGAGGAGAGGAAAAAGTTTGATTTTTCCTCTGCATCAACAGACTTGTGTAAAATAGGATGTTAAATATTCCTTATGTTATGGCCACTAAACCCTGAGAGACATTCCTAATGCTGCCTAATAATTATATTTCCCCAGTACATTCACTCTTCCACTCTCCTAGATAGTAACTTCATGCCTTCTATCTCTTTTGATCATTTACCTCTTCCCCAATCTTCACTCTTAGCATCAAACCCTCTCTTCAATGATTCTTCCCAGAAATTGCACAAATCACCTCTGCTATATGCTATTTACCAGAATTTAGTTACAGAGTTACCTGACCACATCTACCTGCAAGAGAAGTCTAGAAATATCTTTTATTATGGGGGGGACATATAGCCAGTTACATTCTGAGCTTATGTTATTAAAGAGAGAAAAATGGACATTGGGAGATACTAGTAGTTTTTACTCTAATGGATTTATCATACTGTTTCCTGGGGATAGGTGCATTACTAGGTGACTTACTTCAAAATTGTAATAAAAAGCCTCATGTGGGCCCTAATTCTGTCTGGCAATGAAACTACCTTTTTCTAATCCAATCATTCTCCCACTCTCCTAAATAGTTATTTCATAATATTTTTCCTATTTTCAAAACTCCAACATGTATTTTGCCATTTTCTCTCCCTCTTTCTCAGCAGAAGACCTTGCTTCCTATTTTATTGTAAAATGAAGCAAATTAAAGAGGACTTCTACAAGTTTCCATTATCATATATACCCATATATACCCACATATACCATCATATTCCCTATCTCTACCCTCTACTGTACATAAACTACTCATAGTGTTCTTAACTTGAACACTACATCCCATCCCCTCATACCAACAAAGATACTCCTCCAGGAATTTTCTTTTGGATTAAGTTTTCCTCTTCTCAAGATCTTTCCCTTCTGGTTTCTGCTCCAGCATGCAAGGAGCTTGGAAATCATCACTTCTGTCCTCACAGCCATAAAAAAGCTGAATAAACTAAAAATCAACAACTCTTCTTAGACCCACCAGAGAATTGAAGTCACAGGACAAACTGCTGCCCCAAAGTTAGAGAGTCAAACATATCAATATAGAGAATCACAACTTACCAGAAGAGAAAACGAGGAGCAGAATAATCTGTACAAACAAGTATGGGATAGGAAAACTCTAAACTGTAACAAATGAATTGCTGGATACTCAGTGTGGACAAGTTTGAGAGTTAAAAACTCCAAGGGGGAGAGGCAGTCTTACTGGATTTTATCCCCACTTTTGTGAATTTTACCTCCAGAAACGCTTCAGGTTCTCAGGGTGAAGAGCAGAGAAAAACGCCCTCATGTTTTTGGCAAAGGGAGGGGAAAAGGAGCCGTTTCAAAATATGCCCAAATCATTTTGTTCTTCTTTACAATGCCTTCCCTTAAGGAAAAATATTTTACCAGGGCTTAACTGACGGGTTTTACCAGAGCCTAAATATCATAGGGGAAGGAAAACACCCGACTCCAGCCCCTTCTTATCAACTGAGGGAAGGAAAAACTGAGAAGCACTTGGGAAAGACACAGGCTCACCAAAAGAATGAAGCCTAGTCACAGATTTGTAAACTGCTTCTCCTCCGCCCACACCTTACCACTATGTCAATAGAGCGTCTGTACAATAATAGGGGAATACAACAGAAAAGACTGCATGTCTCAGACTTATTTAAGAAGTATCTAGAAGTCTCTAGAGATACCCAAAGACAACAGGAGAAACAAGACACAAGGATGCCACAGGAAATTTTAGCCTCTGACAACTACAGCTACAGCAAACAGTAAACACAGCCTAACTTCGAACAGGTAAACATAAAACCTCTCAGTAAAGATGTATTTACCTCATTTCCTTTTATCCACTATATTATGTACAACTTTCAGCATAAAATTACAAGATATACAAAAAGACAGAAAACACAGTTTGAAGACAGCGCAGGCATCAGAACCAGACTCAGATGTGGCAGAAATGTTAGAATCATCAGACCAGGAATTTAAAACAACTATGATTCATATGCTAAGGGTTCTAATGGAAAAAATAGATTCTTCCCATCACCAGACAAACATGCTGTTATTCCTCACATATTAAAGAATACCTCTTTCATAACCACCTTCCCCTGCCAGCTACCACCTCAATTTTTCTGCTCTCCTTACAACAAAACTTCTTGAAAGCCCTTCTTCAATTTCTCTTCTCCCATTCTTTTAGTTAAAAACTATTTTGATCATAGAATTTTTCAAACAAAAACACAAATAGAATTGTACAATGATTTCCCACATATTTATTATCTAGCCTCAATTTTTCAACATTTTATCAGTCATGTTTCATTTATTCACATTTTTATTTTTTTCTGAAATATTTAAGACCAAATCCTAGACATACATTTCAATCATAAATTCTTCAGGATTTTATCTTTAACAGCTAAGTATTTTTTAAAACATAATAGCAATGTCATGTCACACCTTATAAAATTAACAATTCCTTAATATCAACTAATATCAGGAATTAGAGAAAGGTCATCAGTACAGATCCTGCAAATTCTGAATGAATAAAATAAGCAATTTTATGCCAAGAAATTTAGCAGCTTAGATGAAACAGGCAAATTTCTTAAAAAATACAACTTACAAAAACTGATAGAATAAGAAACAGAGAAAGTGCACAATACCGTATTTATTAAATACATTAAATTTGTAATTTAAAATCTTCTCTTGAAGAGAACTCCAAGCCCACAGGGCTACACTAGTGAATTCTAGTCAAACAAATACAAAATAAATCATATAAATCTTATACAAACTCTCAAAAAAAAATACCCTGTGCCTGCTGGAATTTCTCTTTAAAATATCCCTTTTCCCAGTTGACTTTTTAAAATCAGAATCCAAATAAGGGCCGGGCACAGTGGCTCAAGCCTGTAATCCTTTGGGAGGCCAAGGTAAGGGGATTGCCTGAGTCCATGGGTTCTAGAACAGCCTGGGCAACTTGGCAAGACCTCCTCTCTACAGTAAATCAAAAAATTAGCTGGGCATGGTAGCACACGCCTGTAGTTCCGGCTGCTTGGAAAACTGAGGCGAAAGGATCGCTTGAGCCCAGCAGGTCGACGCTGGGGTGGCCGTGAGTGTGCCACTGCACTCCAGCCTGGGCGATGGAGTGAGACTCCAACTCAAAAAAAAAAAAAAAAAAATCCAAATAAGGATCTACACATTGCATTTGGCTGCTGTCTTTTAATTTTCCTTTGATCTGTAATGCTCCCTCTACTTCCTTAATACCTTTGATTGTTGAAGAAACTTGCCCGTTTGTCCTATAGAATTTCCTGCATTATGGATTAAGCTTATTTCTTCCTTGTGGTATTATTTAATTTGGTCCTCTAACTCTCATATTTGCTGTACATTGGTATTTGATCTAGAGCAAGGCTTGGCAAACTACGGCCAGCAGACTAACCTTGTTTCTGTTATGTCCTAAAGGATAAGAAGGATCATGTTTGTTATTAAATTTTTTCCTGTATGACTTTCCTCTTCTTTTAAAAAATATTTTTAAATGGACAAACAATAATTGTATATATGTGTGTGTTTACACATACACACTGTGACGTGATTATTTTATTTATGATTATTTAATCAAAAGTGATTGTATCAAGGTAATATACTAACAATGAACATATCCATCACCTCACATGCTTATTATTTTTTGTGGTGAGAACATTTAAAAATCCACCGTCTTAGCAATTTTCAAGTATATAATACATTATTTTATAAGTAGTCAGCACTTGTACAATAGATCGCCAAGGCTTATTGCTCCTATCTAAACTGAAACTTTGTACCCTTTGACCACCATCTCCTCATTCCCCACCCCAGCTCCTGATAATCACCATTCTATTCTCTACTTTTATGAGTCTGACTTTTTTAGATTCCACATATAAGTAAGATAATGCAGTATTTGTCTTGCTGTGCCTTGC
The DNA here is from genome assembly GCA_963574415.1 of Tarsius wallacei. NCBI lineage: Eukaryota > Metazoa > Chordata > Mammalia > Primates > Tarsiidae > Tarsius > Tarsius wallacei. The sequence goes on along the minus strand of CAUYQG010144683.1, from coordinate 7,135 downwards.
TTATTTCACTTGGCATAAAAGTTCATTCATGTTGTTACGAATGACAGGATTTCCTTTTTAAAGGTTGAATAGTATTTCATCGTGTATATGTGCCACATTGTCTTTATTCATTCATCTGCTGGTAAACACATAGGTTGATTCCATATCTTGACATTTGTGAATAAAGCTGCAATAAACATGGGAATGCAGATTATTCCTTTCATATACTGATTTCATTTCCTTTGGATATATACCCAGAAGTGTAATCGCTGAATAAACAGTAGTTCTATTTTTAATTTTTTGAAGAGGAACCTCCAGACTGTTCCATGTATTAATTTACATTCCCACCAACAATGGGATTGCTGTGATATGTGTAGGAGTTCTTTTTCTCCAAATTCTCTCCAAACTTATCTTTCATCTTTTTGATAACAGACATTCTAACAGGTATGAGGTAATACCTCATTGTGGTTTTAATTTGCATATCCCTGATAATTACTGATTCGAGCATTTTATCATATATCTGTTGGCTATTTGTGTGTCTTCTTTTGAGAAATGTCTATTTAGATACTTTGCCCATTTTAAAAAATCAGGCTATTTGTTTTCTTGCTATTGAATTGTTTGAGTTTCTTATCTATTTTGGCTATTAACTATTTATCAAATATATGGTTTGCATATATTTTCTCCCACTCTATGGGATATCTCTTCACTCTGTTACTTGTTTCCTTTGTTGTGCAGCTTTTTAGTTTGATGCGATTCCATTTGTCTATTTATCCTTTTGTTGCCTGTGCTTTTGAGGTCATATTTTTTAAAATTTGCCAAGACAAATGTCAAAAAGCTGTTTCCCTATGTTTTCTTGTAGTCATTTATGCTTTCAAGTCTTAAACATTTAAGTATCTATCTATTCTGAGTTAATTTTTGTTTATGGGGTAAAATAAAGGTCCAGTTGGATTTTTCTGCATGTGGATATCCAGTTTTTCTAGCACCATTTATTGAAGAGACTGTCCTTTCCCCATTGTACGTTTTTGGCAAAGGTCAATCCAATTGATCATAAATATATGGACTTATTTCTGAGCTCTTCTGTTCCATTGGGAATTAATTGATTGATTGATTGATTGATTGACTGATTGATTGAGTTGGAGTCTCACTCCATTGCCCAGGCTGGAATGCTGTGGCATGATCACAGTCACCCCAGCGATGACCTGCTGGGCTCACGCAATCCTTCCGCCTCAGCCTTCCAAGGAGCCAAGTAGCCAAGTAGAACTACAGGCGCGCACTACCACACCTGGCTAATTTTTTGATTTATTGTAGAGATGAGCTCTCACCAAGTTGCCCAGGCTGTTCTGGAACCCGTAGGCTCAGGCAGTTCCCTCACCTCGGCCTCCCAAAGTGCTGGGATTCCAGGCTTGAGCCACCGCGCCCAGCCGGCATTTATGTTTTTAAAGGGTTGTAAAAACAAATTTAAAACACAAGAACAACAAAGAAGAATATGTAAGATTGTATGTGGTGCGCTGAGCTTAAAATATTTACTCTTTGGCCTTTTTCAGAAGTTTGCCTATCCCTGATCCAGAGACTTCATCCAATTTTAAGTTTTGTTAGTTGCAAAAATACTTCACATAGTAATCTGAGTATACTGAGTATTTCCTACTTCATCACATTAGGAGGAATATACTGCAATGTCCCTTTGTCACACTTTTAGTGATGTTAACATTAGTCAGTAGCCAGGAGCCATGGCTCATGCCTGTAATCCCAGCATTTTGGAAGGTGGAGGCAAAAGAATTGCCTGAGCCCACAGGTTCGAGACCAGCCCAGGCAAACTGGCAAGACCTCGTCTCTATAATAAATAATAAAATTAGCTGGGCATGGTGGTGTGCACTTGTGGTGGTTCCAGCTACTTGGAAGGCTGAGGCAGAAGGACTGCCTGAGCCCAGCAGGTCAAGGCAGCGGTGGCTGTGAGCATGCCACTGTACTCCAGCCTGGGTGACAGAGTGAGACTCTGACTCAGAAAAAAAAGATTAATCTGTGATTTCAGAGGTGTCAGCCTGATCCATTCCTTATAAAGTTCTCTATTATTATTTCTCCTAATACCTTTAGCATCCATTGATGATTGCTGCCTAGATATCTCATTCAAGCTTATGAAAAGGTGATTTTCAAGCCGGGCTCGGTGGCTCAGCCTATAATCCCGCGCTTTGGGAGGCTGAGGTGAGTGGGTTGCCTGAGCCTGCGGGTACGAGACCCACCTGGGCAACTTGGCGAGACCTCATCTCTACAATAAATCAAAAAAATCAGCCGGGCGTGGTAGTTCGTGCCTGTAATTCCGGCTACTCGGAAGGCTGGGGCGGAAGGATCGCCAGAGCCCAGCAGGTCAAGGCTGCAGTGCAGCCACTGCACTCCAGTCTGGGCGACAGAGTGAGACTCCAACTCAAAAAAAAAAAAGTGATTTTCTATTTTCATCATTCTCTTTGCTTTTATTAGTTGGAATTCTTCAATGCAGAATCATTCTTTTCATTAACTATTTGCTTATCCTGAAACTCAGTTCAGAAAAGCCAGCACAAATGCTTGCTTTTTTCTTATATTCACCAATTTTCAGAATAACAAATTGGTGCCCCAATGATCTCCAGAAGTGGCCAATAAGTGGTTTTAAGGGGTTTTTTAAATTTGCTTTTTATGTGTACAGAATTTATGATTTCTTGGAGATGTATGTATCTGATGTTTCCAAAAACCCTAGATGTTAGTTTTGACATACAGAGGGTCCCAACTTTGGGAGCCCCTTAAAGTTGTTTTTTGTATTCTTTTGACAAGACCCCATTAGTATTTGATGGCTACCTTTTTGGCACAGAAGGCTGTCCCATTACATACATTTCCTGCTTCAGACCTGGAATTGGTCTTTCTTCAAGGAACCGAAGTTCTGTTGTGGCTCCACCCCACTCCAATAGCAGCATGTCAATGTCACAAAAGATGCTATCTTTCTAAATCATTCTCTCTTGACTTGACCTATCTGTGGCTTCCTACAAGGTCACCCCCCCCCCCGAAAATTCTTTCTTTGCTTGGCTTCCAAGAACAACACACTCCCCTGGCTTTTCTCCTACTTATGGGCTTCTCCTTAGTCTCCTTTGCTGTTTTTTTTTTTTTTCCCCTTCTTATTTTTCCAAACTCTTAATATTGGGTGCCCCAGTGCTTAGTCTCTGAAACTTTTTTCATTTTTTATTTACATTGACTTTCTTTGAAATGCCATCAGTTTTATGACTTGAAATACCATCTACATGCCAATGACTCCTAAACTTATCTCCAACCTAGACAGGTGCCCAGAATTCTAGACTCGTTTACTCAACTATCTACTATTCGCTTGGATAACTAAAGACATCCCAGACTTAACAAATCTAAAAACAAACTCCTAATCTTGCCAACCTTCCCCACTAGCAAAAACTTTTCCCACAGGCTTCTTCGTCTTGTAAATGACAACCTCATCATTTTTTCATCATTCAGTTCAAAATCTTAGTGTAATTTTGATTCCTCTCCCATGTCCCACATCCAGATACTTTAGGAAATCCTGTTGATGCTACTTCAAGATGTATCCAGAATCAGAGCACTTCTTAAGACCTCCAATGTTAAGACCCTGTGCAATCCACTTTCCCTTCTCTTCTGAATTGTTGCAGTAACCAAACTGCTCGCTTGCTCTCTGCTTTTGCCCTTGCCCCTCCTTCTTTTATCTATTCTCAAGGCAGCAGCATCGTGTTTTTATTAAAGTTTAAGCCAAACCATGTTCCCACCTTATGAAAACCTTCAGGTGGCTCTCCCTACTGCTCAAAGTAAAAGCCAAAGTCCTTTCTATGATTTACAAGTCCCTATGTCAACCGACTTCTGAATACCTCGCTGACCTCTACTTCCAACCTCTCTTTCTATCCATGTTACTTGAGTCACAGGCCTCTTTGTGATTATTTGAGTCTACCAGTCATGCTTCCTTGATCAGGGCTTTTGAACTATCTTTTCTCTCTACCTAGAACCTTCTTCCTTCAAATATCATCACAGCAACTCCTTACCTCCTTCAGATAATCCTCCTCAGCAGGATCTTCCCAATAACTCTAATTAAAATTGTAATTCTCCCCAACACTACCTATCCCTTCTCCCATCTTAATTCTTCTCTATAGTACTGAAAACAATCTAACGCACTGTATGATTTGCTTATTTACGTATTCACAGTCTGCCCCTACTTCTAGAAGGTATGGTGTATGAGGGCAGGGATTTTTGTCTTATTTGTTTACTGCCATACTCCCAGCAGCTACAAGAGTGCCTGGCACATAATATTTGTAAATAAGTGGATCAACAGGATTGTTGAGAGGATCAAATAATACATATAAAGCACTCAGTATAGTGAATGGTAACTTATTGATAGTGTCACTGTTATTATGAACTGTTTTATTTCCTATGTGTGAATCCACTTACTAATCTAAGTCAACAGTGACTTTCCAGATAAGTGGAAGGGCATCAGTCTAGGTCAATACCCTGGTGGGGACTACATGACTGATTTCTTCTGTGCTGTATCATTAGCAGCCCCACATCTGCACTTCTTTGGCCCATGTCAGTATGAGGTAAGTAATAGGCTTTTGGCTCTTTCATGAAAGGTAGTCCAGAAAAACATTTTAAAAATCTTCATCATTACAAAGATTCTTTTCTGTAAATTCTTAATAAATAAAAAATTGAGAACAAGACTTTTCTCAAATTCAGAAATATTGCTGTCAGCTTACAACTCCTGGGTGGGATAAAAGTTCACTTACTATGATTTATTTTTCCTCTCTATCACAGTTGGGAGGAGTACATGATAATCAGTCCTTTCAGGATCTGTGTTTTTTTTATAGAGAGAAATTCAATTTTAACTAGGAATTCTATGAAGAAAAGCTTTATAAATTATCTGCCAAATCTCCATCATGCCTTCTCCTGATAATGTCAGAAGTAGCTTATGGTATTCTGGATATATCCATTACCTCAGTGAGGTCTTATGTCTATTAAGGTGACTAATTTACCTCTTATGAAAATATTGCCAGGCGTGATAGCTCATGCTTGTAATCCCAGCATTTTGGAAGGTGGAGGTGAGAGGATTGCCTAAGTCCAGGGGTTTGAGACCAGCCTGAGCAACTTCTTGCGACTTTGTCTCTGCAAGAAATCAAAAAATTAACTGGGTATAGTGATGCAGGCCTGTTGTTCCAGCTACTTGGCAGGCTGAGGCGGAAGGATCATCCAAGCCCAGCAGCTCAAGGTTTTGGTAGCCATGAGTGTGCCACTGCACTCCAGCCTGGGCTACAGAGTGAGACTCAAAAAAAACAAAACAAAACAAAAAACAAAAAAACTCCTCCTTGCAATTTATATATGTCACCACTAGGTGACAAGAATGTTTCATGAGTACTCAAGAAATTCAAATGGTTTACTTCCTGCAAATTTAAAATTATGAATAGCAGCACTATTTTGTAGCAAAACATCAAAACTTACTTCTTTTCTAGAAGGTCAGACTACAGCCGAGTATTTATCCTTTTATTTTATTTTATTTTATTCACTTATTTTTGAGTCAGAGTTTCACTCTGTCGCCCAGGCTGGAGTGCAGTGGCTCGCTCAAAGCCACCGCAGCCTCAACCTGCTGAGCTCAGGTAATCCTTCGGCCTCAGCTTTCCAAGTAGCTGGAACCACAAACATGTGCCACCATGCCCAGCTAATTTTTTTATTTATTGTAGAGACAAGGTCTCACCATGTTGCTCAGGCTGGTCTCAAACCCCTGAGCTCATGCAATCCTCTCGCCTCTGCCTCCCAAAGTGCTAGTATTATAGGTTTGAGCCACTGCACCTGGTTTATTTTTTTTTAATTTTTTAATTTTAGTTTAATGAAAGGTATTATTTATTTTAGTGAAGTGATACAATTTGCCAGAACTGTCTAGGCATTTGAAATAATCAGTGAACAAAAACAAAACAAAAATCTATGCCCCTATGGCATTCACATAGTGGGTAAAAGGAAAGACTCTAGAACCAGACTATCTGGGTTTGAATCCTAAAGTTTGCTATTTAATTGATAAAAGACCTTGGGCAACCTACTTAAACTCTTGTTTCTCAGCTGCCTTCTCTATAAAATGAGGATTATAAAAGTTTGTACTCTTTGGTCTTAATGATGAAATAACCATAGTTTATTGACTGCCTAATATATTATCTCATCTGCTCATTTTGACAACCCTGTTAGGCAAGTATTACTATCTCCATTTCACAGAAGTAACTTATCCCTCACCTATGAGAGACAAAGTCCTTTCCCATAGTGTCCTGGCTAGTACATGGCAGAGCTAGGATTTAATCCAGGTCTGTCTGACAACACAGACCATGATATGTTTGTTCTGCCCACTACACAACCAATATAATACAGCAAACATAATATTTTTAAGAGAAACTTTTAATTGAAATTTGATATTTATACATTAAAGTGCACAAATAATAAAGTTTACAAAGTAAACACACTCATGTATTTACTTCCTTTCCAGATCTAGAAATAGAACATTACCAGCACCCAGAAGTCTCCCTCATGATTCCTCCCATTCTTTCTCCAAAGTTGACTATTTTTGTGGTCTTTATCACTATAGATTAGTTTTTCCCATTTGTATACTCTACATAAATGAATCATATGATATGTATTCCTGTGAATATGGCCCTTTTTTGGTTTGTTTGTCTTTTTTTTTTTTGATTTGGAGTCCCACTCTGTCGCCCAGACTGGAGTGCAGTGGCCACTCCCGGCCACCACAGCCTCGACCTGCTGGGTTCCGGCGATCCTTCCGCCTCAGCCTTCCCAGTAGCTGGAACTACAGGCGCGCGCTACCACGCCCGGCTAGTATTTGATTTATTGTAGAGATGAGGTCTCACCAAGTTGCCCAGGCGGGTCTCGAACCTGCGGGCTCAGGCCATCCACTCACCTCAGCATCCCAAGGCGCGGGATTACAGGCTGAGCCACCGAGCCCGGCTTTTTGGTTTGTTTTTGCTCAACTTTATGTTCATGAATATCATTCTAGTTGTTGTATGTAGCGGTACTTTACTCATTTTCATTGTACTTGCATAAACATACAATTGATTATCCATTCTTCTGTTTATGGGAATTATTACAATGTGCTTCTTTAATATAATAAAAAATCCAATCT
>CAUYQG010144681.1:0-43567 GCA_963574415.1 Tarsius wallacei | reverse complement strand
GATCAGGAGGGGCTTTTTGAAACAAAAATTCCCTAAGTAGCAGGGCTTGGTGGCTCAGCCTGGGGAGGCTGAGGTGAGTGGATTGCCTGAGCCCGCGGGTTCGAGACCCGCCTGGGCAACTTGGCGAGACCTCCTCTCTACAAAAAAATCAAAAAATTAGCCGGGCATGGTAACCCGCGCCTGTACTTCCAGCTACTTGGAAGACTGAGGCGGAAGGATCGCCGGAGCCCAGCAGGTCAATGCTGCGGTGGCCGGGAGGGGCCACTGCACTCCAGTCTGGGTGACAGAGTGAGACTCCAACTCAAAAAAAAAAAAATTCCCTAAGCAAACAACCAATCCTGTTACAGGCTGCTTGATCAACCTGAAGTTTTGCTGACGTGGTGATGCATGGCCTTGAGTTTGGCCTCACTTCTCATGTGATAAACCCTGTGTCCAGTCTCTCTGCCTGCGACCTTAACAGCCTCCTTTGCCTTAACTTTAAATTATCCCAAACTCATTCCCATCGCTCTAAAGTGGGCAACACTGAAAAAAATCATCACGGCAAACAATAGTTTCTGCCTAATTTTATACTTTCACCACGCTCCGTGTGTCTATGACAATTTAAAAGCGGGCCTCCCATCTCTCCCTCTCAGTTTACCACCTAACTGGGACAGGAAAAATTTTAAACTGAAACAAGTCATACAGTTTTAATAGATCTTGATGAATGGATTAGACTGATCATTGTCCATATATTAATCTGTTTTGCAAGCTGAGCAGAAATATTGCAGCAGAACTCAAATTTTGACTAATCACCATATCTGCAGGCTGATGTTAATAGTCTGGCTCAATCATAAAACTTGCAAGAAGTAAAAACAAGTGAAATTTGCCACTCTCTTATGTTACATCAGAAAAATTAGAGGTAAGCAAATAATGGTACTTCTAGTCTCCTCTTCCTTAGAACATTCCACAGGATCCTCTTTTTAATGTTCAGTAGATTCTGCTTGACTCCAACTTTTCTGCTTTGCATTAGCAGAGTAGCTCACATTAATTTTTATTAGTGATGACATTGCCCAGCATTCAAGCTACAAACATAATTTATTCTTGGATGACTCAAATGTCAATGCTTCCTTGATAGAGTCCTGTGTGATTTCTAGTTATGTCTTTTTATTTGGAAGCAAAAATTTACATATTGTGTTTTTTTTTCCCCTTGGGGTTAGTTTGGAAAGTTTGTTTTATTAGGCAACCGACATAGAAAAAGGTTTCAGTTCTTCCTAATAGTTGCATTTAAATGCATATATGAACATTTCATTGTAGGTAGCTGGGACTAAAAGTTCACAAGGAAGTTACCTATTAGATATATGGTCTGTTTCTGAGCCCAACTTAATGCTGAAATGTATGAAAAACTCTCCTAAAATTCAGTCTGAGCTACTTATGCACAAGGGCCATAGGACTGGCCTCCACACAATTATTTAAGATGTTATGAAGAGTGTTTTCCATCTTTCTTATGCTTGGAAATAGTTAGATTTTATGAGTGCTGAGTCAGAGCCAAAAAAGTATAATTTTATGCCATAAAATACAACCTTTTCCTTTGGCTGTGGAAATTTATATGTACATATTTATGTGCACATATAGATAAAAATCTTCATAAACAGAGTGGTCCATTTGAGATGAACTCTATTTAAAGCATGTCGTTCCTGACTCTGATGATATTACTGCCATGTTTAAAAAAAAAAATCAGTACCTCTCCATAACCTACCAAATTAAAAACAAATACCCTAAACTGGTATTCAAGTCTCCCCATCTTTTTTTTTTTTTTTTTTTTTTTTTTAATGTTTCCTGCTTCTCTTCCCAATTCTTTACCACACAAAGTAGATTTTTTAAAATGCTAGATTCAAGTGGTGCATGTGCAGGTTTGTTACATGGCTATATTGAATGATGGTGAGGTTTGGGCATCTATTAAGCTTGCTGCCTAGGTGATGAGCATGGTACCTGGTGAGTGGTTTTTCAACCCTTATCCGCCTGCCCTCCCCCCCAATTTAGGTGTCCTCAGTGTCTGTTGTTCCCATTCTTATGCCTATTTACCACACAAACTCTTTACCTAGTCAGAGGCCAGATATAGTCGCCTCTATGTCCAAACCTTTGATTCTCTCTCAACTCTACCACAATTTCCATTTGTCAAAATCCTAGTCATCCTTCAAATCTTTTCTTAAATGGTACCTCCTTAGAGTCTCCCTCATCTCCTCCTATAAATACCATTTTTTTCACACCTTGGACCTTTACAGCTCTCTCATAGTATTTGTCCTAACTCTGATTTGCTGTGTGCTCATGAGTACCATTGTCTTGTTATTCTCTCCTCGTCCCATTAGTTTATACAATCCTTGAGGATAGAGCTGTGTCCTGCTCATCTTTGTAGACTTTAGCATCTAACCAAACCTCACACTAACCAGTTGTTCCAGGAAGAAAAAAACAAAACTACCAAATCAAAAAAATTTTTTACAAAATCACTACAATAATATATTTACAACAGATTAATGGGCTCATATGTTAAAACTGTGATATCTGATATCTCATGTACAAAAATGTAATGGGACAGCCTAAAAGATAAGGGCTATCCCATCTGTCAGATTTTGGGCAACACCAAATGTGTGAGAGCAAAGCATCAGGGATTGTTCCACCAAGCTTCTCAGGAATAAATGTGTATAAATCAGTGGAGAGAATATTCCAAGAGAACTTCATGGCATGAAATGGGAATGAAAGTGTCCTTCCATTTAGATACTACGCAAGGCCACTTAACATTGGCATTGAGCAAAAAACAAAAAGGAAACTAGCTACAAACTCTATACTCTGTTCCATCTATTTCCCACAGGCCCAGGTGCAGAGATCACCTTAAGCCCAGGCAAGAGGTAAAAGGCAATGCCCTTTTCCTTATGGTCAAATGCACTCAGATGTGTTTGTTTGTTTACTTTCTGGACTGAACTAGATGAAGCAGCCAGTAGTTCTGGAAACATCATCAAAGAAGTCTGGGAGATAGCAAACATTTTCTATTTTAAACAGTGGTGGAAGAGGATATTCTCACCTAAGTACTTTATTAAACCACACATTGCCCCTACCATAAAACATGTCCCCACCCTGTGGAATAGGGGAGGTTACTTCTACCTGTTCTACCTGCTCTTATCACCAAGGGAGCTAAGTACACCAGATGGAAGGAAATCACAAGACATTCAATATTCAAGACAAAACTTTGGGGAATGAGAAAGGTAAACGTGGCAAAGTTAAAAAAAATGAATGGAAAAAGAAGATAAAAAAGATAGTGGCAAAATGGCTACAAAATCATAAATAGCTCTGGTGTTCATGAATTGTGAGATGTTTTCATATCTGGCTTCTGGAACTAGTCATATCCTTAAAGAGTCTTTAATTTGGGGTAGGCGAGTCCTGACTTCTTAAAGGGGCAAATCATTCCTTTTCACCTAGTTTCTAATTCTAAACCATATTATACTGCTTGCTCTGTTACTTACTAGAAGGCTTTTCAAAGTCACATCCTGAAGTCCATGTGTCAGGCTCCTCTTCATCAGCTGGATCACGAATACCAACACATGGCATCCAGGCTGCCAGCCATACCTAGCCTCGGCATCCACAGCAAATGCTGCTCAATCATAGCGTGCTTTCATGCACATACCAAACTTGTCCTCAGAATGGTTCTCAGTGTAACACTCTGAAAAGCAACTACCAGTTAACCAGATGAGTTGAAATCACTATAGCATCCCTATGCTAGGGTAATCTCTTCAAATCGCCTAAAATTTTCTGTTTGGACTTCCAAAATTTAACTACTTCTTACCACTTTGTCTTCCTGAATCCCAGAACTTCAGCGTGCTCACAATCATAGCAAACCATTGCCTCTTGCCTCCTTCTTGATCTCATCCTCCAAACTTAGCTTATCATATTATTGCCCACAGGGAATCAATGACTGGCTTTTGCTGTTAGGGACAGCCCTGCTTCTACCTCAGTCTTTTCATGAATGCTACTCAGCATTAGAGGCCAAACACCCAAGTTGTTCCAGAAGAGTCCTCATTTTTTTAATTGTTTGCTCCAAGTGTGCAGCCATGCAAGAAAGTGTCCTAGGGCTAGGTCCCCAGTTAAAAAATACAATAGAGACCAGCCACAGGGGACCAGGAGCCCAAGATGACACAAAGACTGACTGACTGTCATCAAAGGCTCGCTGAAATTGCCCTGGTCCCTCCCTGACCTGTCCCTCCAACACACACCTTGAAACCATTAAGTCTCCATTGCAGGCATAAGCTCAGGAGCTTACCACATCCCCTTCACACTTGGGATGTGACCACACTATTTCACCATTCCAGCCCTCTCAGCACCCAGTTCTCCAAAACAAAAGGTCAAGATTTTGACACACCACTGTTAAAAGGTCACCGAGTCCTGCTGGAGACTATAAAACAGGATAGACTACCCAGCTGAAGTTAGCAAATGGACCATTCTGACAGGGATTCACACAATTTCAAAATTTATGTGAAGGGATGTCTATGACATTCAAAACTATGGGAACAATATGAATAAGTCAAAGAAGAAAGTCATCTTTAAAAAATTGCAAGATTTCATAGACTTCAGAAATTTTTCAGGGCAATAGGTTTTTTGCAAGAAGATTTCTCTGGATTGCAATTCCTTGTGTCCTTCCCCTGGAACCACAGACTTCTTCCCTCAACCATCTCTCAAGTTTCCAGCTGCTGACTCTTGGTAAATATGCATGTTACCAGTATCTCTCTGGGAAAGGAAAAGTTTGGGAGGGCTCTGATAGTCATTGTGGAAAATCAAAAATGGCCACAAATTATGTGCTCCTCCTCTCATGAGAAGACAATAGTTTCACCCACTGAATATAAGCTATTAGAATTCAGTAAAGTAACATTCTGGGACTTCCAAAGCTAACTCAAAGCAAACATTGCAGCTTCCATCCCAGTCTCTTGAAACATTCTCTCTCAGAACATGCCTTCTTGGAATCCAGCCACCAGGTTGTGAAAAGTCCATGCCACAAAGAGAAGCCATCTGGAGGTATTCAAGTCGACAGCCCCACCTAAGCTCCCAAAGGTCAGCCATGTAAGTGACCCATATACAAGTACAGCCAATTCAACTCTTTAGATAACCACAGCCCTTCCTAGCCAACATCTGCCTGCAAATGCAGAAGAGACCCTAAGCAAGAAATATCCAAACAAACTCTGCCCAAATTGCTGATCCACAAAATCATGAGCAAAATAAAATGGCTGTTTTAAGCCCTAAGTTTAAGGGTGAGTTTTCACATAACTGTACATATGTCTTATTAGAAGGGGATTGTCATAAAAATCTAAAATATATGTCATGGGTCTGGGGACCAACTGGCAGGTCCTAGGTCTTAGGGCCTTGAGAAGATGGTTATGAAAGTTGGAAGAGCCTCAAGGCTTTCTCAGAACAGAGGAAACTATATGGGGTACTGGAGAAAAGGGCACCTGAATTAAATACCAGCAGACAGCAAACTATGGCCTACAGTAACATGGAAAATAGAAGAGACAGAGTATCTAACAATCTTAAGAATGTGACTAAGATTTCTAGGCAGAATGTTGAAAGTACTTTTTGCAGCCACCTATAATGAAATTCAGGAAGAGAAGGATGGATTAAAGAAAAGACTGTTCAAAAAAAAGTTAGTAGAATTTAAAGGAATTACAAATGATCTGGGATTTACTGAGTTTCAAAACAAACTGTTTCTCATCTCCAGTCTTTCTCAAAAAAATTTTTCAAATTAAGAAATGGTTAATTACTTCAGAATAAAGATCAAATCTAGAGTCTTTGCTAAGACCTCAGAAAGATTTGAAAGGATTCCCGCAGAAACTTTCAGCCACACAAAGGGCTTTCTAAGGATCTAAGAGCAAGTTTTGTAGGCCCTCTATGTTAATCAAGAGAACTGCTAAGCTTTTGAAGTGTGTTATTCTACAGCAGCCTTATACAGGACTCCAGACAGAGAAGGGTGTCTCTTAAGGAGATATTATGTAGGTGAGGCCTTTGATTAATATAGTAAATGCCAATATGTCAGGAGAAACCCACACATTTTTTAAGAGAATTGTATTAATAAAAGATCTGTCCACTTAGACTAAAAGGGACAGAGACAGTACAAAATGAAAAGAGGCCTTTAAATCCCAACCTTCAACCAGCAAGAAACAGGCTGAGAAAGCTGCTTCAGCTGCAGACATGGGTTCTTTCTTTCTTTTCTTAAAGGAAACTAATTCAAAAGTGTAACCAGGGCCATTGTCTTAGTAGACTCTGGTGTGGTCATGTGCTCTTTGAGCTATGGCCACCGCCATGTTTCCCAAGCTTTGGTCCCCTCTCCTACCTTGGAGAGGTAAACCTCCTCTCTCTCACTCTCATTTACTTTTTAAATATACTATATTTAGAAATCTTAAAAAGGAAAAGAAAAGGTGTAACCAATAGATCAAAAGGTAGAGACAGCCTCAGAGAATCATTCCAAGGTGCAAGACTGGACTCTAATCAAGGAACTCGCAACACGTGACTAGTTTAAGAATTGCTATGGATCAGTAACCACTATGTTTCTCTCTCTTCCCATTTCCCCTTTTTAAAAACAAGAATATTTAAAGCAGTTATCTTATCTCTGTACCGCCAGCATATATTGAGTAAGGGTGGGGCAGATAATTTATCTTCAGATTAAGGGAAACCTTTTCAAGAAACTGCCCCCCCAGAGAGCTCCATTCACATCTGGACCTGATTTAGATGACAAAATCTTGAACTTTAAACCAATGCTACAATGCAAAGAGACTTTTGGGGAGACTTGGGAGAGTATTTTTTATTTGGGAAAAATATAAATAATTTATTACCAGAGGGCAAAAGGTATGTGATTAAAGATGTCTGCAAACACTGCTACTGCCCACCTTAAGAATCTAGCCTGAAAAAAAAGTGGGACCCCCTAGCACTTTTTATAGATAAGACTGACTCTTCAACAGGCTTGGGGTTTTTCCTTACACAGAACCACAAAAAGTAACAAATGTTAATATTTGAAGTTTACTGCCAGTTTGACATATGAAGCTAGGCAGAATAAAATAACCAAGACTAAAAAATAAATACTAGGTAGAAGAAACTAACCAAGACCAAAAAATTTCTAGTGAGGGAAGTGCAAACCTTGTTCTGGGCCTTGGAAGTGTCAAGAAGTCCCAGGTACTTTCTGAGTTATCTTGTACCCCTCACATGCCCTGACCGCAAAGCAGAAGATAGTACTAGACTATCAGCCAGCAAGACCTTACATCCTTGCTGCACATCAGTTTGGGCAGGTCTGAAAAAAAAAATTAGTTTTCCCAGATCAAGGTGTCTAGTTACAGCAGCTATGCTCTAACTTTAGGACAAAGCAGAATGGGAAAATTTAGACTTACTGAATAAATGTCAGTTGCTTTTTATTTCATAAAATGATAAATCATGATTTATTGATGTTATTAATGTCTCAGAGTTGATTCTGAATATAATTTATTGAACCTAAATTCAGTGTATTCACCACTCTTCAACAATATTCTTACTCTGTAGATTGGGATATACCTGTGACCTATGCATGGATACCCAAAAGGTTTTAGTTAGTTTTATCTTCTCCTCTCTGGATGGAGTGTCTTACATGTGAGGAAGTGAGAGGGTCTTTCTGTGTGTCACTGTGTGCCTTCACAATGTGAGTCCTCCCTTTGAGAATTCCTTACCTCAGCTTTTAGGAAAAATATGGCGGGGCATTATTCATCCCTGTATTAAAATTATCCACCTGGGGGAAAGTAAGTTTAGAGTGTAGCATTTTAAGTCTTCTCTGTTAGGCTGACTAAATTGGGGAGATATATTTATCTTTCTTCTTTGAATTCCCAGAGCACACCATGTGACTGGTACACAATAAATACCAGTTGAATAAACACTTCTCAAAAGAAGATATACGGGCAGCCAACGGACACATGAAAAAGTGCTCAGCCTCACTAATCATCAGAGAAATGCAAATCAAAACCACAATGAGATACCACCTAACCCCAGTAAGAATGGCCATCATTAAAAAAACAAACAACAGCAGATGCTGGCAAGGATGCGGAGAAAAAGGAATGCTTCTACACTGCTGGTGGGAATGCAAACTAGTGCAACCTCTTTGGAAGAAAGTGTGACGATTTCTGAAAGAACTACAAATTGACTTTCCATATGATCCAGCAATTCCCCTATTAGGAATATACCCGGAGGAACTCAAATCACTCTACAAAAAAGACACCTGCACATGTATGTTTGTTGCAGCTCTACTCACAATAGCAAAAATATGAAACCAACCATGCTGCCCATCGAAGCTGACCTGGATTTTTTTTTTAAATGTGGTACATATACACAATGGAATATTATGCAGCCATAACGAAGAACAAACATATGGACTTTGCAACAACTTGGATGGATTTAGAATCGCTCATACTCAGTGATCTATCAGAAACAAAGAATAGAGTACCATATGTTCTCACTCGTAAGCGGATTGAGACCTTGAATAATTAACATAATACTATAAGAAAGGGGTTGGTAGTAGTGGGAACCTGCTGGGGAGGAGGGGGCTGGGATTGGCATTTTAGGGAAACTGCTAGGGGAGGGAGGGGCACACATCATCAACAAGGGTACCTGCATAATCAACGTTTGTATACCTAACCCTGCATTGTACTCCACACCTTTAAAATTAAAAATTAAAAATTAAAAAAATAATAAAATAAAAACCAGTTGACATGAAAAAAGTCTCATCTGTGCATGTTCCAGAACAGTCCCTCTCTATCTGACCCAACCAGCCAAGTATTAGCATGATAGGAAGCCAAATTCTGCAAAGTATGATGAAAAGGGTCCTACATGACCTGTCAACATCCTCCGACCCTCCACCTTTCCAATAACCTTTCCTGTGCTCATCTTCTTGTTCATTGTCCTTTTTGCTCAAACTTCCAGGTGTGCTCCTCCCTGAGCACCTCTGTACTTGCTGTTACCTCTGTCTGAAATGCTCTTCCCTAAAACTTCTATAGAGTTGACTTATTTCTTTCAGGACTGCACCCAAAAGTCACATTCTCATGGATGCCTACTCCATCCACCTAATCTAAAATTCACCCACCCAGTTCTTTCTCATCCCCTTCCCTTTTTTTTTCTCCAAAGAACTTACTGATTATCTTATATTCTATGCATCTACCTACTCATATTGCCCACTATCTCTCCACTAGAAGGTAAACTACAGAGCCCAGAGATTTCTGTCTTCTGTTCGGTTACTACTCAGCACTCAAAACAGTGCCTGATATTTAACAGCAGCTGAATATAAAGTTGATAAATAAAAGAACAAGTGCATGAATTAGTTTATAGCAGGCTGACTTCCAATCCATAGACTAGCAGTTTTGAGGATATTTCTCAATGGTAATTTTTGCTACAAGGGATACAAAAGGAAAGAAGACTGAATAAAAGATTTATTAGTGTGTGTTTTTTCCAAGATCCTGATCTCATACTCAGCCTGTTAAAATGTCTGGATTCTATATAGGCATTATAGATAAAATAGATTAAGATAGGCACTTCTCCATTTTATGGATATAAATATCTTAATTATCTTGAGAGGAATGTATAAAGCCATCACCACGAATAACAGTGATTGCTGGCAGGTCTTAACTCTGGTTGTCATCTCATTGGCAAGTTCCCAAATACAGTATAATGATTTGCTACTAACTCAAACCAAACTAATAACAATTCATGGGTTTCCTGATGTGTTTAAAGAAGTGAGCTCCCATAGTATCAATGGGACTTAAAGGCGATGTTTTATCAAAAAGCTGAATGTTTTGACTGTAATGATGCCTACTTGAAATATAACATGGTAACAGGTAGAACAAATATTATGTCTTACAAACGTATGTGAAAACAATCCCCCATAACCCCTTAGTATTTTACCACCCATACGGTCAGGATATTCTTACTTAAGTCCAACTTTAATATCTCCTGTCATAATTTTGACACCATTCATGAAGGACAAGAAAATAAGGACAGCCATCCTGTTACTGAGAATGTGGCAACCAAGATGTTTTCTGCTTGCAAAGACAGTGTGGACATAGTTAGGGTTCTGCTTTTCTCCCCACCTCTTGGCTGCTTGCCTTCCTCTTTGAATCTCATCCCCATTGATGTCTCTGCTGATTTTCTCTCACTACATCAGCACACTGGGTTGATAATTGGTATGGAGTTGGCAAGAATCTCCATTAGAAGGCTGTGAGTAAATTAGAAAATTTGAGACCTTGAGAATGAGACGTGCAGTAACTGGATATCCCTGGACAAATCGACCAATCTCATTAAGCCGCAATGTCCTTATCTGTAAAATAGGAACTTAAAGAATGCTTAACATATAGGGTTTTTAAAGTGCTTTGTAAAACCCCAAATGCCACATTTATGATAGTTATTAATATAACTTACAGCATATAGAAAGAAATATAGCATAGAGGTTAAAAAGACTGGCTTTGCAGATAGTCATAACTGGGTTCAAACCCTGATTCCAGTACTGATCAACTTTGGAACCTTAAAAAGCCACTCACTTCTCTGAGCGTCAGTTTAATTATATGCAAAATGGAGATAACAATACTTTATGGAATTTTGAAAGGATTAAATGAAGTTAAACGATTAAAGAATTACATGAAATCTCAAATGTAAATGAAATCAAAGTTATTGTGGTATAGTAAGCACTCAACAAATACCTGATATTATTATATATATTAATAAACCCATTTCCAAGTCCAATCTGGTAAAAAAAATTTCTTTGACCTTCTTTTCACTTTAAAGACCTGAATAACCTTGAGGTTCTTAACTCTATCTTCAGCTTCTCTGGAATATTTTCTGATACTCTCAATACTTTTAGAGCATATTTATAGAATGCAGTCTCTAAAATAATTCTGTTTAAAAGGTCAAGCAGATGATGTGTATTTAATGGTTCACCAAAAAGTTCAAAATTCTTTACATTTCACTAAAAGTTTCACTGATCTTGCTTTCCTGAATCTACCTGTGTCTTTATAAAATCCATATCTTAAGCATCTTCCTAATCTTATAATAGTAGCTAGAAATTACTTATTGCTTAGTATGAGCCAGACCCTGTTCTGAGTATTTTGCCAATAATAATACTTTTCATTCTCCCAACAACCCTATGCAGTAAGTATTTTACTAACTCCACTGTCCACAAGTGGGAAAACTGCAGAACAAAGAAAGACATAATTAGCCCAAGGTTGTACCAGCAAGTGGCTAAGAAAGGAAATGAACACAGTCTGATTCAGGAACCCGGGCTCTTAACCACTCTACTTAACTTTTTTTTTTTTTTTTTTTTTGAGTTGGAGTCTTACTCTGTCACCCAGACTGGAGTGCAGTGGCCGCTCCCGGCCACTGCAGCCTCGACCTGCTGGGCTCTGGCGATCCTTCCGCCTTAGCCTTCCAAGTAGCCGGAACTACAGGCGCGCGCTATCACACCCGGCTAATTTTTGATTTATTGGGGAGACGAGGTCTCGCCAAGTTGCCCGGGCAGGTCTCGAACCCGCGGGCTCAGGCTATCCATTCACCTCGGCCTCCCAAAGCACTGAGATTACAGGCTGAGCTACCGAGCCCGGCCTCTACTTAACTTCTTAAGGCAAACACCAGCAGGTCTAAGAAAGACCTACATTCAGTTTGGCTATCTTTGAGACCTAAAATTTCCGAATAACTGTCAGATCTACATTTTACACTGTGTAGAGCCGGCCTCAGAGTCTGTAGCTGTATTTAGCCATGCTTGCCACAACCAGTCATTAAAATCAATATGATTGGGCTATCAGTCACATGGTGGTCAACTCTAATTCTTATCAAGATCCACAAGAAGAAACTATGGGTTCACTCAAATCAACTGCTATGCTCACATTATATGAGGATTATACAATCTTACAAAAGAAGAGAATGAATCACACATGCAAAAAATAAAACTAAGGGGAAAATACATCCTTTGGCCTTAGTTATCTCCACATTTCCTATGGGGGTAAGATAGGTATGGGGTCTTAAAAATATGAATTTCTAGTAAAACAATAAAGAATAATTTATCCAATTTCAGGACTAGAGCAAAAAATTCTCCTCCCTGTTTGAGTTAATGAAACTAAACTGCATCATTCATTACCGTGCACAAACTAGGGCTTACACAAGTCACTTTAAAAGGGTCTACATCCCAAACACTTCACAGGGCATTTATAGACTTAGGTGAAGCAAAGATTTCACCACAGATGGAGGCTGTTGGTATATGACTAAATTCAACAGATCCAAAATATTGTTCTGTCACTCTGACTCCAAGAAACAGTGGTAGCTCTTCCACATTAATCCCCTATATATGCTGTGAAAATAACCCAGCAGCAGACCACATGCATGTCTGAACCCCTCTTTAGATCTGTCCTAAATACTGAATCCTAGCCTCCAATAAAAAATGAAAAGAAAGAGAACTTAAAAAGGAATAGTCCTGGTTACATTTCTTTAGTATCTGCCAACCCTTTTCCTGTGAATTCATTCTAATTTCATTTGGTACTGCAGCATAAAAGCATAGTTTGTTTTTATAATATGAACTCTGTATTTTTCTTGTAGCTCTGTTGGCTTTGATTTACTTAGGAGAGAATATCCCTTGAGTAAACATTATATGATTTTAAAAATAACAGAAGCATTATTTGAAACAAAGGATGGATTGGAAAGTAAATGTAAACTTCAGGTTTAATTACATTTGTGTCATAATGTAGCTTCTTAGCCTGGGATTTATACACTCTACAATTGAGCCTACAATTGAGCTCCAACTTGCCTTTCCAGTTTTTTCTCCCTCCCTATTTCTGGTGTGGGAGAAATTGTGTGGGCCTTGGGACCAGTTTGATCATTTATTCACAAACATTTACTGGACAAATATTATGGACAAGTTAGAGTAATAGGTACTGGGGACACAAAAATCAAAAAGATGAACAATAATAATAAGTAAAGGTTGCTCCATTCCTTTGACAAGCTCACTGTCTAAGAAAGAGAAACACACACAAAAGTAATAATATGGTAAATCTGAAGTAATAGGAGTCTGCTTTATATACAGTGAGATGACTCCTCTGGGACTTCTTCAAGGCATCACACATTCCACCTCTGTCCAAACTAGTTTTCTTCTAGTGTTCCCCATCTCCATGATCAGTTTTGTCATCCACCCAGGAATACAGGGACCATCCGTGAAACCACCATCTCCCTCATCCATCATATCTAATCCTAAATGTTTTCGATCATCTCTACTATCACAACCCTAACTCAATATATCTGTATCTCTTCCCTGAACTAACAAATCTAGCATCATCCACGCAACTAACACATTCATTCTTCACACAGTAGCCAGAATGAATTTTTAAATATATATATATATAAAATCATATCTTAGCCGGGCTCGGTGACTCAGCCTGTAATCCTGTGCCTTGGGAGGCTGAGGTGAGTGGATTGCCTGAGCCCGCGGGTTCGAGACCCGCCTGGGCAACTTGGCGAGACCTCATCGCTACAATAAATCAAAAAATTAGCCAGGCGTGGTAGCGCGCACCTGTAGTTCCAGCTACTTGGAAGGCTGAGGCGGAAGAATCGCCGGAGCCCAGCAGGTCGAGGCTGCAGTGGCTGCTCGCACTCCAGTCTGGGCAACAGAGTGAGACTCCAATTAAAAAAAAAAAAAAATCATATCTTCTATATCTCATTCAAAATGAGTCTTGTTCCTTTTAGAATAGAGAAACCTCCTTCACATGGCTTGTGATGGTTTTCAGAGCCCAGCCTGTACTTTCCCTGCCTCATACTGTACTTCATTCCCCCATCCCTTCCTCCAATGAACATGGTTTTTATTAACTCCCTTCATGTATCCCAAATTCCCTCTTAACAGTGGGTTTTTGTACACACTGCTCCCTCTGCCTACAATTCTTTTTTTCTCATGTGGTTAGTTCACCTTTCACATTTTAGCTCAAGCATACTTCCTTGCTGAAAGTTTCCCTTACTAGGTCAAATTATCCTATATCGAGCAAATCATTGTACCCTTTTCTCATCTTCAGAGTGTTTATCACAGTTGCAATTTCACATTTGTTTGTGGGAATGTTTGATTAATGCCCATCTCTGTCATTAGACTGTAAGCTCCACATGGGCAGGGACAGTATCTATTTCTGTTCATGTCCAATGCTTAGTACATTGCCTAAGAAACACTCATCCAATTCAATAAAGTTTATATAATATATGAAACATAACAAGGAAAGAGTAATGAACTTTGTCCAGGGGAGAGTTGGGATAATGTCACAGCAGAGGTGTCAGCTGTGTTGGGTCTTGACAGATATATACTCACTTATCAGGCAGAAGGAACACATGAGTAGAGACAAAAAGAAATGGAACAGTCTGACATCGTTCGGTATAACCGAAACTGTGGGTGTAATCTGTTTTGGAGAAGGGAATAGTAAAGTGTCAGGAATGAGGCTGGAGAGATTCAGGGACTAAACCACAGAGGGCCTTTTGTGCTCTGCAAAGCAATTTGGACTTTTGCCATGGGAAATCACTGAAGGGTTGTAAAAAGGGAGTAAAATGATGATCAGATTTGCATTTTAGAAAAATCATTCTCCTGGTAGTGTGAAGGATGTCCTTGATAGGTTGATATTGGAGACAGGGTGACCAGTTAGGAGGCCATCCTACAAGCTACGCGAGAGATGATGAGGCACAAACCAAGGCAGAAGTAGGGGATTCAGTGAAGCGGGCAGTTTCAAAAGACATTTAGGAGATGAAAATGACTGGCAATGAAGAGTGAGGTAAAAGAATAAGTCAAAGCATATCACCCTATTCTCTGGACATATGGGAGGGAGGTGTGGCCATTAACCAAGTCAGGGAATACAAGATGAGAAGTCAATTTGGGTAGATGGCTGAGTATGGTTTTAAACCTAGTGAGGTTTCATATCTGAGAGCCAGATTTCTGTGTTAGAATGATGGTTGTCTTCCAAGGCCCTTTTTCCTCTTATGTCATCTAATACTGTTTCCATCTATTTCATCTAACGTCGTTCAGCTGAGCCCATGACCACTCACTAGTAACCATATTGCCCAACCTCCCTTCCAGCTAGATGTGACCAGATGACTAAGTTTTTGGCTATGCAGTAGAAGAGGACAACCCTCTGTGTCATTTGCTCAAAAGAAAATTACTTGTCCTGGATTTCTATTCAGATAACCAAGGGGTGGGTTAGCTGTAATTATGCAAATGAAACAATACCTTAGTGGAGGGCAGGAAAACAACATGGAGATGAAGCACAGAGGCCACACCTATAATTCCCTTGTTGGACCATTTATTCTGTGAAAAAGAAACTTTACTTATTTAATCGGTTGTATATTGGAGTCTTGTTTTTAAGGTAACTTATTTTATGCTCTAAATAATACAGATTTTCAAATAGAGATATCCAGTAAACCAGAGGTCCTCAACTTTGGGACCATAGACTGGTCTCAGTCCATGGCCTGTTAGGAACTGGGCCTCACAGCAGGAGGTGAGCAGCAGGATGAGTGAGTGAAGATTCCTCTGTATTTATAGTCGCTCCCCATTGCCCGCATTACCACCTGAGCTCCACCCTCTGTCAGATCAGTGTCAGCATTAGATTCTCATAGGAGTGTGAACCCTGTTGTGAACTGTGCATGAGAGGGATGTAGGTTGCATGCTCCTTATGAAACTCTAATGCCTGATGATCTGAGGTGGAGCTGAGATAGTGATGCTAGTGCTAGAAAGAGACTGCAAATACAGATTAACATTAGGAGTGAGATTTGACTGTGCAGAGACTATAAGAAATCACTTGCTGGCAGATTCATATCAAAATCATATCAGTGAGTGGCGAGTGAATTGATATACTTCAGTTGTAAAGCTGCATCTGGTGGCAGGCTTTAAGTCAGAATCTGACACTTATTTTAGTCCACGCGTGACCTGACCATTATGTTCCATCCATTATTTTATTTACCACTTTCATCCACACTTGTTTCCTCCACTGTGCACTTGTCTCAGTCACAGTTTTGGTAAGCCCACAAGCTAACCCTAGCAAAAATGGATAGAAAACAAACTTCTTTGAAAAGGGTGAAAGACTCAATGATGAGACAGCAGAAGACTCTAAGACTGCCAACGAAAAGAAAGCTATTTTTAAAAGAAAATACCAAGTGTCCTACTTAAATTATGGGTTCATTGCAACAGGTGATTCACATTCTCCAAACCTGCTTTGTATAATATGTGGTGACCAGTTATCCAACAAAGCCATGAAATCTTCAAAACTGTTTTGCCACATAAAGACCAAGAACCCTGCATTAAAAGACAATCCTTTGGAGTTTTTCAAAAGAAAAAAACATGAACATGAAGAACAGAAGCAATTATTGAAGACCATCACTTCATCAAATGTGTCTGCACTAAGATCATCATTCTCAGTGATTAACAGCATTGCTAAAGCTGAGAAGCCCTTTACTTTTGGTGAAGAGTTTATCCTGCCTGCTGCTAAGGACATTTGCCATGAACTTTTAGGAGAAGCTGCAGTTCAAAAGATAGCAAGTGTTCCTCTTTCAGTTAGCACTGTACTAGATGAATTGGTGAAATAGCAGAGGATATTGAGGCACAATTGCTAGAGAGGATTAATGAGTCACCATGGTACACAATCACGGTTGACAAGTGTACTGATACTGACAACAATGCTTGTTTTTATGCAATATACTCTTCAGGAGAATATGCAAGAGGATATCTTATGTTCACTTTTGTTGACAACCAATTCCACAGCTGCAGAACTATTCAAGTCTTTGAATGATTACCTATCAGGAAAACTGAATTGGTCATTTTGCATTGGAGTGGCTGCCATGACTGGATGACTTTCTGGTTTCACGACTTGGAGTCAAAAAGGTCACTTCTGAATGAGAGTTTATGCACTGTGTCATTCATTGAGAAATGCTGGCTAGCCGAAAAATATCACCTGAACTTAACAACATTTTGCAGGATGTGACTGAAATTATCAACCACATGTAAAGTACATGCCCTTAACTCACATCTGATTATGCAGCTCTGTGAAGAGATGGATGCAGAGAGCACATGTCTTCTCTTACACACAGACGTGAGATGGCTTTCTAAAAGTAGATCACTAGCCAGAGTTACTCCCAAGATTTCTTTTAGAGGAACAGTCACCACTGGCAGCACATTTCAGTGACACAGAATGGGTCGCAAAACTTGCTTACTTGTGTGACATATTCAACCTGCTCAACGAACTCAGTCTGTCACTTCAGGGGAGAACAACTATGTTCAAGTTGGCAGATAAAGTGGCTACATGCAAAGCCAAACTTGAATTATGGGGGTGACGAATGAACATTGGGATTTTTGACATGTTTCAAACATTAGCAGAGATTTTAAAAGAGATTAAGCCAGGGCCTTTTTTCTCCCAGCTTGTGCATGATCACCTATCTCAGCTTGCAAAAGAGATTGAGCATTACTTCCCAACTACAAAAGTCTCCAAACTGGAAAGGAATGGATCCATGACCCACTTGTGAATAAGCCAGGTGAATCGACTTTGTCCATGCTAGAAGAGGATAGACTACTTGAGATCACAAATGACGATGGCCTTAAAAATATGTTCGAGACAACTTCAAATCTCCATGCATTCTGGATTAAAGTCAAGGTGGAATATCCTGAGATTGCCACAAAAACACTGAAAAGTCTGCTTTAATTTTCAACATCCTATCTTTATGAAGAAGGGTTTTCTGTAGTGACAGCAACCAAAATGAGATTACAGAGTAGACTGGACATAAGCAACACACTTCGGTGGTCCCTATCTCCTATCACCACCAGATGGGACCATCTAGTTGCAGGAAAACAAGCTCAGGGCTCCCATTGATTCTCCATTATGGTTAGTTGTATAATTATTTTAGTATATATACAAGGTAATAATAATATAAATAAAATGCACAAATAAATGTAATGGGCTTGAATCATCCCCAAATCATCCCCTACCCCCAGTCTGTGGAAAAACTGTCTTCCACAAAACCAGTCCCCAATGCCAAAAAGGTTGGGGACCACTGCAGTAGAATGCACATGACCCCAGTAACACTGTCTTTCTCACACTAAATACTCCAAGATGGCCTTAAAATCCCTGGAGGATGCTGAAACAACTCTTCTACCTGCCTTGGTCTGGACCTCCAAAAAGAGATCTGAACTGGCAAATGAAGAATTAACACCCATTAGCATATAGACAGTAATAGTTAAAACCATGGGAATAAAATAAGAAGAAAATAAGAAGAAGAAAAGCACTGAAGGCAGACTTGGATACATACCTTGGCCCCACCTCTTATTAGTTACGTGATTTTGAGTAAGTTACATCTAAGAGCTTGCATAATGAGGACCTATAGTAATACCTGTATTACTATAACCTTTAGTTCTAGATGCTACAAAAGATACATTCTCATATCTCAGTAGCTAAATGCAGTGAAAATTTATTTCTCATTCATATACAGCCAAGGGGCACATTCAGCAGGACCCAGGCTTCTTCATCCAATGACTCTTTTCCTCCTGTAGGATCTTGAAGTCCTTTGTTTACAGCCACTTTCTTTCCATATTCATGGTGGGAAGGATATATATTCTTCTTAACCATTTTAGCCAGGAAGCGACATGCACATTTCATTGTTCAAGAACAAATCACTTGATCCCAACTAGATGCAAAGGTGTCTGGAAAATGTTCCCCTAATGGTCACTTCCCAGCAGAAGAGCTACCCAATGGAAATGGCACATGAATCTTTGATGAAGCAGTGGCTTCAGTGATAATCTGTCCTGCTTATTGGGACAATGAAAACAAAATGGATGGATGGATAATACACCTAACAATATATCACACCTAAGGGGCCCTACATAATGTTATCTCACCTTCTTCAATGTTACTTCTCCCTCTTCCTCTACCCTAAACATACTTCTACTGTGTTCCAAACAGGTCTTCTATTTTCCCATTTCTGTGTCTTTATTCACAATCTTGGCTTTATATACAAAGCCCTAAGCATTCTTTCCTTTTTCTCTTCCAAAAATTCTACCTTTATCCATTTTTAAAGACCAACCTCAAAGCAATCTTCTGGAGTGAGCTTTCTCTAATTCTTTATGGTCAGTTTAAAATCCTTTTATCTGCAATCATGGTGTTTATAACTTTTTCATTGACCACTTCTCAAATGTTGGTTTGGTATTGTCACAATATGTCTATTCACTCTTCCTGACTACCTCTGAGCCTAAGATGCAAGCCCCTTGAAGGCAGCAATTGTACTTAGCTCCTCTTCTTTCAAAGTGATTTAGAGCTTTGAATTTAAAAGACCTACATTTAGATATTTGAGGTCTCCTCACAAAGAATGAAGAAGCAAACATTTATTCAGGCAACAGTGGAAAGGGGGAAAAAAGTAGTTTGTTTCAAGTATTTATTCAGGTGATATCACCTGAATTATTGGGATAGTACTATGCTTCTTTATTTCACTTTGTAGAATTATGAGGAAGCATGTGTGGTAAGACCTGTTTATGAATAAAGCATGTACTTAACGAACAATAAAGCAACATATCTTTAAATATTATGATAACTAAGAAAAATAAACAATTCTGAAGTGGCCTCTTTAAGAACTCTCCATGTGCATGAAGCAAGGTGGTGATGTGGCAGTTTTCTAGGTAATTTGATAAATGTCAACAATCAAACTATTTAAATCCATCCATCAGATGAATACATCATTTTGAACTATCTGAACAGTTGCCAAGCCACTCTGTTCTTTTTAGACATGGCACTTTAGAGGAAAAAAAGAGAAAAGGGGGAAAAGTGGGAGTAATTTGGCTTAGGGAGCCACTGAAAATGCCTACATTTTTCTTCTTCCAACAACTATTCTAATAAAAATAGGCAATGCATAGGCGAGAGGTACATTTCAGCAAATAACCTCTTTCTACCCACCTAGCCAAAGGTTGGGTGTCTCCCAAATAAGAGGCACCCTTCTGTGTAGGGAAATGTCACATGATCCTACTAATACTGTCCTCACACCAAATACTCCAAGACGGCCTTAAAATCCCTTGGAGGATGTTAAAACAACTCTCTTGCCTTAACCATCCCTAGCTGGAGAGAACAGAGACACATCCAGGAATCAATTCCATGTCCAAATTCTTAACCACATCAGGGCTGATCTGTATCCCTAAACACTAGATCTTTGACTAAAGTCTGCCTAGTGCTTTTTCCAGATCCCAGTGCTCATTAGGATATCAGAACAATGCTATTCTGGGGAGGGAGGCGGGCTCATAGGAATTCACTGACGTGTTCTGTATAGAACTAGACCTAGGAGTTGTTCTTTATATGAAGAATGCTATGATACATTTGGAAAATATCATGTACCATAATCCTCCCTCAGATATTCACTGAACACATTAGTACACACAGGACTCTGCAACATCTTGTAGTTAAAAAAAATGTTGAACCATTTTTTCACAAATGTATTTTATACAAGAAGGCTTTAGAGAAAAAATATCTATTAACAGCTTTCCTCCGTAGACTGTGGCTTGGTTCCATGAAGTCAGGGACTATGCTGTTTCATTCATTGCCATTCCTCAAGTGCTTAACATGGTGTTTGACACTTCAACAAATATTTGACAAATTACTGAATATTCTGTGGAAGTTGGGTCCCAAAGAACCAGCTTTATAAGACCATGCAATAAAAATATCACATTTCTATGGAAGACTTCAAATAAGGACAACTTCCCCAAACTGGAAAATCACACTGAATCTCCTATTTAAATCCCAACTTGTGAGGTAACTAACAAGAGTACACTGGTACTTATCAAATGTGGTCAGAAATCTTTTTTTCCCCCCTGAACCATCTTTTCTCAGTGTCAACCTCACCAACTATTTTAAGATGTTAAATATCTAGACCAGCGACACTAGAATTTACTGTGTAGAAGAATCTCCTGAGAGCATTATTAAAAATTCTAAGTCCCGGGAATCCAGTATTTCTAGAGCAGGGCCCAGGACTCTACATTTTACACCAATAATCCATGTCATTCTGACATAGTTGTTCAGGTAGAATTCACTCTCAGAAATGCTGATCAAGACAAACTGTGGTAGAAGAGCTTGGGTTTTAGACTCAGATTTGCAGCGTCACTCATATGGCCATAAGCAGTAATGTCTAAACTTCGCTTTCCTCTCTGTGAAATTTACAATACGTTTCTTAACCTACTTACCCAGCTACCTACCCACCCACCTCATAGCACTGTATAAGGAGAAAGCATTTCTAAAACTCTACTTTGAAGCCTAGCAGGTGGTCAACACGTACTGTTCAATGAATACAATAACTTGCAGTTATTCTAACATTCTATACCATTAAACAAACTATATCAAAACAAGTGTTACCACACAGAAAGGGTTCTGCTGGTTATTTAAAGACCAGCAAAATAGGGCTGGGCCTATAGTGCTTCACACCTTCATGTTATGAACCTGGAAAACTGTTCCGTAGTACCTATGACTTATGCTTATGGACATAATATTACCAACTTATGCTGAAGGCCAAACTAGATGACATTGGGCACAACACATCAAACATTAAAACATTTCCTCTGCTTGGTACCAGACCTCCAAAAGCCGACTCTTCAATCTTAAGTAGGCAAATAGCAAGAGTAAACTTTTTTGGTTAGTATGGACAGATTGACAAATGGAAGGTTCTTGCTAATGAAGTATCTTCATTAATAATAATTAACCATTGTTTAAAAATTAGAGTGTATTGGAATACATGTAATAATATGGTACTCTGCATTTTAATTCTCTATTCAGGAGACCATTCTGGAGCCTGCAGTACTCAGGGTAATTGCTATACTTCAAAAGCACTAGAAATTGGGTTGATTGTTTCCCAACTTTGTGGTATATCCTAAAGCCTGCCTTTTGGAATAGATCTGATATTACTTGTTATTTACATTTCATGCATAAAAAACCTGAAAGATTGACTAAAAGATGAATTATTAGAGATTACCACTTAGTGGAATATCTACTATATTTTCCACATATTGCTTGACATTCATTTGCTTTTCGTGTTGGTTTTTCTCACTCTTCTGATTTTAAACACATAAATAGAAAGCAGTAGTTTGACATTTCATTGCTCTGGGGTTATTGCTAGCAGCAAGAGAACTTTGCAAAACTAAACTTGTGCCACAGTGTTCATGCTCTATGTTTATTATTGCCTTTCAGTTTAGTGTTTTGGTTATATGTTATTTTTTCCCCCTAAATCTTATGTTAGCAGTAAAAAACATGACTGATGACAAGGTTTATGCAGATCAACAAGTGAATGAATCAAGTCAAGTTGGGTGACTCTGTCAAAAGATAGCCTTGAAGACTCAGCTCCAGCTGATTGTTGCCATAAGAGATTACAGGAAAGCTGCCCCAGTGTTGCTAGACCTGCTAGTGTTTCAAGAGAAGTATGGTACATAACAGGCATTCAATAAATATTTGTTGACGCATTTAACACAGAGATCAAATTTATCCAGCCCTGCCTCTCATTAGCTAAATGACCTTGGACAAGTTACAGAAAATTCATGCCTCAGTTTTCTCACCTGTAAGTGGGAGGAAATAATAATACCTGCCTTATAGACTTGACAGCTTAACTTTTAAATGTATTTTTTAAAATCTTGGGACAATATCTAGTAGATTGCAAGTGCTACATTAACAAGGAAACACCTACTAAAATTTCAAAATTCCTTATGAATATGCCTCATATTTAGATAACATTCTCACATCTATTATTCCATTTTAACCTCACCATACCTGTTGGATAAAGGTGTTACTCTGCACATGAGGAAACTGAATTTCCCTTCAGGATTAGTTCAGGGTGACAGGCATGTATGCACTCATTGGCCATGCAGGAGCACTGTGCATGGGAACCTACAAAGTGTCCAGTAGTTCACTCAATAGCATACTCTGTAAAATCACAGATACAGAAATCTTGTCCCTCATGCACAAAATCAGAGGTATCTAAACCAGTGTTCACCATGGGCCTTCTTCCTTAATAACTAAGTAATTAAATAAAATGAAGATCTGTTTCAAATCGCTGTGCAAATTATTTTTAATCAATAAATTAATTGCACAAAAGCAACCCATTTAAGATAATAGGCAAAACCTTTACATTCAATAATGTCCATTTATATCTTTACTCAATTTTATTAACTTTTGTTTTTACAATGTTTTGCAATGAGTTAGTTTCTCCTCTTTCTGACTCCAAGACCTTTCTCCCAGGAACCTTACAAGCATGTCACCTGACTACCCAGGACTGTGTGTCAGAAACTGCTAAGTTAAGAGCACCCTGTCAACCTTTTGATTTTCCTGGTTGTTGTTGGTTTAAGGCAGATCCTTAATGTTATTTAAACAGAGGACACTATTTGAAATTTCTTGGTAGATGAATTTGATAATGATAATTTAAAAAAAAACAACCTCTGTCATCTTGAGATAAAAGACTCATTCACTAAGGTAGCCGCCTTATCTGAATAACTCAGAACTTCTTCAAAGAAAAAGGTCAGTGTAGCCTAGCTGTTTCCCTTCCTTGAATAACAGTAGTAACTTTACATACTGCCTGATAATCTGCATTAGTGAAAATTATTGTTTGGTCATTCAAGAATTATCTCTTTACTTTGACTTTGGAGTTTTAAATTTTTGTTTTCAGGCCAAGCACCGTGACTCATGCTTGTAATCCCAGCATTTTGGGAGGCTGAGGCAGGAGAACTGCTTGGGCCCAGGAGTCCAAGAGCAGCCTAGGCACATAGCAAGACTTTGTCTCTACAAAAAATTTAAAAAATAAAAATAAAAATAAATGAGCTGGTTGTGGTGGTCACCATCCGTAGTCCCCGCTACTCAGGAGGCTGAGGTGGAAGGATCGCCTCAGCTCAGGAGGTCGAGGCTGAGGTGAGCCATGATTGTGCCACTGAACTCCAGCTTGGACAACAGAGTGAGACCCTGACTCAAAAATAAAAATAAATAAATTTTTGTCATGTGTTTAATCTGAGTGTTCTTGTGGATGTGGATTACACCTATTGTTTAAAAATAACTACTGCTACCATACTTCAAAGAAATAAAATATAAAACTACCACTAAGTTGGAATTCATCAAAATTTAAAACTTTTATGCATTACAGAGTACTATCAAGAAGGTTAGAAACAACTCATGGAATGGGAGGAAATATAAATATTTGCAAATCACATATCTGATTAAGTACATTGAGAAAAACTCTCACAACACAACAACAAAAACAATCCAATTTAAAAATGGGCCAACCCTGAATAGACATTTCTCCAAAAACAATATACAAATGGCCAGTAAGCACATGAAAAGACGTTCAGCATCATCGTTATTAGGAAACTACAAATCAACACAACAGTGAGATATCACATACACCCAGCCATGTGGCTATCAGAGAAAGCAAAAAGAAGGAAAATAAGTGTTAATGAGAGGTAGAGAAACTGCACCTCTCATAAATTTTTTCGTAGGATCATAAAATTACACAGCTGCTATGGAAAGCAGAATGGTGGTTCCTTAAAAAATTATGCCCAGAAAAACTGAAAACATATATTTAAGCAAAGCGTTGTACATAGGGGTATTCATGGCAGCATTACTCACAATAGTCAAAAAGTAGAAATAGTCCAAATATCCATCAACTGATGAATGTATAAACAAAATATGCAATATCCATACTACTGAATATTATTCAGCCATAAAGAGGAATGAAGTACAGGCACATGTTACAACATGGATAAACCTTCATAACATTATTCTAAGTGAAAGAAGCCAGACACTAAAGGCCAAATGTCAAATTACTCCAATTATTAAATGTCCAGAATAGGCAAATCCACAGAGACAGAAAGCAGTGCTTGCCAGCAGCTGAAGAGAAGGGAGGAATGGGGAGTGATTGCTCAATGGGTCTGGGGCTTCTTTCTGGAGTGATAAAAATGTTCTGGATTTAGATGGTGATGGTGGTTGCACATCACTGTGAATGTAGTAAAAAGCCACTAAATGGTATGCTTTAAAATGGTTAAGATGATGAATTTTATGTTATGTAAATTTTACCTCAATTTAAAAAATAAATGCCGACTTGAACCCCCAGTGGAAGAAGCCAAGAAACTTCTTCTTCCTATACAAAATAATTTCTTACGATATTTCACCCAAATGATTTTGAGGAGTGAAAAACAGCATCTAGAAGATCAGCAGCTGACAGGTTGTCCTTATTCCCTTTATTTCATTGTGCCATTTATCATTAGCCCTTTGCTCTTGAACGGCATTTTTGTTTTGTCACATTGCCAGTAGAAACTTGAACTTTTCTGATGTTACCGCTCCACTTCTAAATGTTTCCTGTCTGCAGTTTAGCCAATTTGGCCATCACTAATTAATGAATATGTGCAGGAACCTTCTCCCTTCTAAATTACATTAAAATGTTTAATTCAAAATAATTGGATATTAATTACTTCGGTAAGAGGAGGAATATGAGTTTTTCAGAAACCAGTAACTTGAATCTTCTTTTAATTTACATGAGATAAATGAATCAAAGCAATGATGTATCTGATAGAAAAAATAAAGAACAATGGAGACAAACTAATTATTCAGCAATCTTCCCTGAAAAAGACGTGGCATTTTCTTCCACAAAGAAAAGTCTTTTTTTTTTTTCTTGCTATAAAGATGTTGCTAATAGTCCAAGCACTGTGGCTCACACCTGTAATCCCAGCAATTTGGAAGGCCAGTGTGGGAGGAATCCTAGAGCCTTGGAGTTTCAGACAAGCCTAAGCAACATATTAGTGAACATAATAGGCAACATAATAGCAAAATCTCATCTCTACAAAATAAAAAATAAAATTAAAATAAATTAGCTGTGTGTGCCGGTGCCCTCCAGTTACTCAGGAGGTTGAGGAAAAAGGATCACCTGAGCCCAGGAGGTTGAGCCTACAGTGAGCTGTGATTGTGCCACTGCACTCCAGCTCAGGCAATATAGTGAGACTCTGTCTCAAACAAACAAACAAAAAGAGATGTTGGCAATAAAACATAGTTTAAGTGGGTCACTAGAATATACTCTACACTCCAGATTTAATTCTTCTGAACTGCAAACTTTTACCAAGTAGATTGTACAGGTAGAAAAGTTGGGAAACAATTCGTTTATTCTGCCGGGCTCGGTGGCTCAGCCTGTAATCCCGCGCTTTGGGAGGCTGAGGTGAGTGGATTGTCTGAGCCCGCGAGTTCGAGACCCGCCTGGGCAACTTGGCGAGACCTTATCTCTACAATAAATCAAAAAATTAGCCGGGTGTGGTAGCGCGTACCTGTAATTCCAGCTACTCGGAAGACTGAGGTGGAAGGATCGCCGGAGCCCAGCAGGTCAAGGCTGCGGTGGCCGGAAGCGGCCACCGCACTCCAGTCTGGGCGACAGTGTGAGACTCCAACTCAAAAAAAAAAAAAAAATTTCATTTATTCCTTGTTAAAGCAGTCGATGGCAGATTCAGTTTGATAAGAGAACACATTTATAAAGAAGTTTGGTAAAGTTACATGAAAGGTTCTGAAAATAAGTTCAGTTGTCAATGTGTTTCAAAGGCACAATTTCCTGAGGTTATGTTAAATACCTAAAGCTACCGTTTCTAAATAGCTCAAAGAAATTTTCTACATAAAAAGTTATGTTTACCTTTTCTGACATCTATTTAAGTGTTAATATGATCAGACAGAAGAGAAAAAGAGAACAACTATTTGAATAATTCCAGTTTTAAAGAAGTCCTCACTTTCCTCTCAAGTACATGTCTGACCCAGGTGAAAGCAAAGGTGGTTTTAGCTAGAACTACCTGGAAAACTGTGCTGGGAATAATCCTGTCCCACAGAACATAAACATATCTGGTTCATGTGCTGTTGTTGTAAGGAAATTTGAGACATATAGAAACTGAAACTAACCTGTTGAAGGTGAGCAAAGGACTTGATGAAAATAAATGCTTTTCTTTTATGTCAAAATTAAGGGAGACAGCAGAGGGCACAGAAGGCTTTGCAGGTTGCATATATATTCATTGGTCAAATTCTAAAAATGGTCAGCCAAAACCCAGGTCTGAACCATGCAGCTAAATGAGTCACATAATCCTAGAATTCTGTTTCTTCATTAAGGGGGGTGGGGGGAGCATCAAGTCAATTGAAATCCCTTGTCAAATAGTTACCTAGTTCTTCCCTGGATTCTCCCAAATTCCCTCCCACCATCCCCCCATCTGGGTTTCAGGCCTCAGCTCTTTACCTGAAAATGTGAAATTTTAATGATCAAATGAATACTGGAAGGAATATATAAGGGGCAGCACATAGATTAGGGACACCCCGTGGCTAAAAGATTACTGACTATGTTGGGGACAAACTGGAAAAGGAGGAAGTGAAAGGAAATAATTTCAGCTTTTAGGAAAAGTCTAGCCATTGCCTGCATTCATCCACACACACCCAACACCCAGTAATTTTTTTTTTTATTCTAGTCAAAGTTCTAGCTGGGAAAAGAGAGAGGGCAACTGGGGTTGGCTCTAGGGCCATTTTAGTCCCCAAATGAAGGACTGGTAGAGAAGGCATGATGCTGGTTGAGGGACTGCAGGTGGAATTGAGGAAGGCAGGGACTAGTATAAACCAGTGGAAAATTTTAGAACTCGTAAAATAATCTTGGTCTGGGATGGATCAAGATGATTATCCCAACCCCTGCAATTTAGCAGCACATGGCACCAAAAGTATGACTTAGTACCTACTAGGTGTTTATGCCCTGATTATTTATAAAAGTGGCCATGGCTTATAACCATGATCTAAGGCCATCTGAGAAGGGCAAGGCCTGTGAGCAGGTGAGCCCAGGTGGCCTCTTCCACCCCACACTCTGTTAAACTCTGCATGCATGGTTTCCTGGCTTCCTTCTCATACTACAGGCCACAGGCCTACGTTTGTAAAAGGACAATCTGCCATTTTCCAGAGTTCCTTGAAAACAAGCTATTTTTGAAAAAATGAAGTGAAATGATTTGAAAAAATCATTAATTGATTAGGAAACAAATAGGCCTCCCTGTGCTCTCTGCCACCACTTCGCTTCAATACAAAACGCTTGTTCTCTAGTTTTGTCTGGATGGTGGGAATGTCATCTTTACTCACGGTGAGAAAGAGAACTTGGAGTCCTTATTATCTAGAGCCCCAGACCGTGAGTAAAGCCCCAGGAATCTGGAAGCCACTCAACAGAGGCCAGTGCAGAAGGACCAGGCAGAAAGGAATCTGCAGTGGAAGAGAGAGAACTAGATCTGGCTGCGTATTCATGTGGAGAGGTGAGTCAGAGCTCAGGACAAGAGCAAGTTTATTTCATTTCGCGGAGTGGAGTAAGCTCCTGCGGTCTAAGATCCTGCCAAAGGCGAGGAAAAGTACTACTGGTTCACAAAATTCCTAAAATCAGAATGATTTAGGCGGGCACCCTTCTCCCACCGCAGCCCAGGAGCATGGCTCACCGCGCCCAACTTCAGGCCCGAGTTTGTGCTAAAGTAGAATCGCCTGGGTTGCTGGAAGCGCGCGCTTGACCTTCTCCAACTCTGGCCAGTACCTGAGGGGCGCGTGCCATCGAAACATCGGGGACAGTGTCAGCGGGTCGGGAGTCGTGGAGGCTAAGAAGCGCGACTCGGTGCGCGGGCAGACGCGCGCCACTAGCCAGCCGTGGCTGGGGATCCTGGGGGCGAGGTGGGGTTGTTCTTGGGTTAACTTTCTAGCTCTGGAAAATCGTGCTCTTTCTAAAGGGACCGGGAACACGAGGGAAAACAGCTAGTATGGGGCTTTTCTTTTCTTTCTTTTCCTTCTTTCTCTTCTCTTTTCCTCTTTATACTTCCGTCTTTCTTATTTGGTCTTGTCCTCTCCTTCCTTCCCTTCCCCTTGAGGGTTAAGACCAGCGGCTCAGACAAACCCAGGACAAAAGAGCTGGGTAGCATTTACTGCTGAGGAATGGGAAGCGGGAGAGATACCAAGACATCACACACCTTTGGCCCCCGAATTCCAACACTTAGGCGTCAGTGCACCGGTTTCTGCCTGTGAAGTTGTTCTACGTTTTACGTCTACCCATATCCCCGAATGCAACCAGATAAAGCAGCGGAAACTAGCTTCTACTTTTAACTTGGCAGTGGAGTTTTTGAAAGCTGTTTGGGGAGGGTTGGGGTGAGAATCTGGGCAGCTCTGGGACAGGTGGGCGCCCCGGGTCCTGTCTGAATCAGACTTGCTGCAGCGTGAGCTCCAGAGGGAAGCGGGGACGTCGGCTGGGAACTAGCCGCCACCCCCCCACCCCCCATACACCGTTTGTGCTACGGGGAACTGCGGGCGCACACACCCGGGGTGTAGGGTTCCCTGATGTGGCACCGACACAGACAGGTGCTGGGTCTTCTCGCTCCTCCAGTCTATTGGCAAAGGACACCTGGGCAATTTTAAGGGGATGCGGCCTAAAGATTGCAACTGTGACATCCACTGTGGAAGGAAAAAGTGGTGGCGCGTAAGAAAAAGCCCTTCCAGTCGCGCGCGGCGCGGGCACAGGGCCCTGCGTGCCAGAGAGGCCAAGCTTCACTTGTTCTCAATTCCTCCCCACCCCCAACTGGGCTCTCATTTTCGGCCCAGTGTTCTTTTCTGTCACAACCTTCTCCACACCCTGCATCCCAAAAGTCATGTCTCGGCCCAGGCTGGAAAGGGACTCTGATCCACAGTGCGCGAGTTTCAAGCCTGCCGCCGCGCGCCTGCGGGAAGACAGCGCCCGGCCCGGCTCGGCGCGCGCAGCGCTTCCTGGCGCCATAGACGCGCGCCGGGACGCTTCTCTCGCCCCTGGCTGGGGGAACCTCGCCCGCCTGACCTTGCTCCCCGTCCCCTTGACGTTTGATTTCTAAAACACAAAAGCATCGTCTGCGGCTTTGGCATTTAGAAAAAGGGGACAAGGTCAAGACCTATGAACTGACCTCGGCGATCCGCTTGCACCTTTGCTGTCGCTGCAAGCGAGTCCTGGCCGCAGCTGCTGGAAAAAGGAGTCGCAGTGCCCGGTTTACCTGGAATGCATGGACCTGACCCTGATTCTATTTTTGGCCAGCCTCAGCCCGTGTGCCCGCGTCCTTCCTCCCCTTTCCCTCCTTTGCGCCCAGGGCGGTGCTGGGATGTTGATGAAGACAGAACTGTCCCCGCACCGCAGAGGAATGGTCGCAAACGGCCAGGCTTCATGAGCACCGTGTCCTCCGCCCGCGGTGGGAGCCACAGCGGAAGGAAAGGTCTCGCTCGGGATGCACCTCGTCCCCTCCCCCAGCGCACGGGGCCGCGCTCGGGGCCGGCTCCAGCACGCGCTCTCCCCCCTCCGCACCCCCTGCCTCGCCCAGCCCCGCACAGTTTTCTTCTTTCTGAAACACACACGCCCACCCCGCCTCCCACGTAAAGGCCAGGCTCCTCGCGTTTTGTGCCCAGACACATACTCAGCTGGAAGTTGAGAGCAGAGCCCGGGAGGTGACGGGAGGGTCAGAGATGTAAAGGAACAGAGAATGGGAAGGGAGAAGTCAAAGCGGGAGGAGAGACGAGAGGAAGCGAGAGAGCGAGGAGCCGGAGGTCTGAGGGGCAGAGGCGGAGGCAAAGGAGCGGGCGCGGGGCGCGGGGCGCGGGCGCGGCGGCGGCGGAGCTGCAGCGCCACCTCCGCGCTTCCCGCCCGCGCGCTCCGAGCGGGGTCAGGCGCGGACTCACATGCTCCGACCGCAGAGCGGCTCTCTCGGCCACTAAGAGAGGGTGCTGGGGGGCTCCCGCGGTCTTCTCCCCGGCTGCCGGCCGCGCGAGGGCAGAAATAAAACAAAAACAAATCACGGGACACCGCCGAGACTGGCCGCTGGGCGCTGCGGGGGCCGCTCCCGCTGCGCACCGGGAAGCGGGCGCGGGGAGCTGGGCTGCCTGGTGTAGCCTATAAATAGCAAACTTTTCGACGGAATCAACTAACAAATGAGAGGAGCCGGCGTACATTTGCTTAGGATTCCCCTTTTCCGGGGACGACCCTATTACCATTGCCAACCCCCACCCCCGCCTCTTTGCAGTCGTTGGGAGGCGACAGATTCGGACCGGGGGGTGGAATTTAGTTTTATTAGGACTTACAATAGTATTTTTACTTTTGCAGGAGGAGGAAAGAACCTCGCCGTCCGTCTGACCCGCCCTGCCCACCTACATTTGCTTCTCCCACCCCACCCTCAGCCCGCAGCCACAGACCCTAGCTGGAAGGGCAAAGGGCGGAGCTCCTGGAGGGTTGGGGGTTTAAGCAGGGAGGGGGAGGAGGATCTGGAACCAGGTTTCCCCAGGGAGTGCGAGAGCGACTGGGGGAAAGCGGGAAATAAATAGTGTCAGGATTTGGGGCTTTCTTGAGGTGCTGGGACAGGAATTTAGGTAATCCCAAATTTTGGGGGGAAGTACGAATGTCAGAGTTCACAAAAGAGTTCCTGCAATCCAGGTTTCATTTCCCAGAGGCGACATTAACGCTCCAGTGTTAGCAAACTCCCCTCTCAGCAACTGTATTTGAACCCTCGGCCCCGGCCGGTCCGGGAGGGCGAAGGAGCGCCCTGGGGTTGTCCTTGCCTGCGCGGGGCCGCAAGCTCATGGGAAGCCCTTCCTGTGGGATGGCGTCAAGCGGGCTTCCTCACTAGCCCTTCCCCACACACCCTCACATGCCGCCCCCAGGGCGGGTCGCCTTTTTGCCGCGCCCACTCACACCTGCCCACCGGAAGAAAATCAGCTTCACTGGGAGTACTGAACTCAACTCGCCGTCCACCCTCCTCCTTTCCTTTGGCCAGGACCGGATTGTGGGTGGTGATGGGCTTAGTTCGATTTTCATTTTTTCATTCTAGGTGCTTCCTCAAAAATAATACCCCGAGGACAATAGACACTCGCTCCCCACTCCAAGCTTCCCAAGTCCGGAGGTTGCTTCGCTACATGGATCCTGGGTGTCACACACAAACTAGAGTCCACGGGATAGTCCACACGGGTGGGTGTGGAGATTGGAGAAATTGACGCTGCACCTGAAGCCAGGTGCGGGAGAGAGGTGCCCGCAGGTGAAGGGAGGGTGCCCGCGACATTGTGGAAGCTCTGTTATCCAGGCCAGGCCTGCGGAGGGGGGCCGAGCGCGCCCAATGGGCCTAGAGGCGGCCTGCAACTGGGGGAGGGAGGAGAGAGGCAGAGGACGATGGTGCTTTTTCTTTCCGCTGTTCCACCTCCGGCCAACACCACTAGCCCCCCAGATGCACAAGGTTCAAAGCCTAACCCCTACGCGTACCCCCAGGGCGAAAAGTAAAGGACCCCGGCGCAGACGATGTGGGGACGTTGCTGCCGCGATCGCGCTTTTCCTGACGCCGCTTCC
Source organism: Tarsius wallacei (assembly GCA_963574415.1). NCBI lineage: Eukaryota > Metazoa > Chordata > Mammalia > Primates > Tarsiidae > Tarsius > Tarsius wallacei. Next base: position 11,194 of record CAUYQG010144681.1, on the reverse strand, counting down.
CGCCAGTTAACTCCTAGTAAATGCAAAAGTTACTTTGCCCCAGAATCCAGCCGGGTGTGGAAGGAGTGGAAAAAGGCAGAAGTGCCACGGGGACTAAGGCTGCAGTTCCCCCTGCGTGGTGTGCCCGTCGCCCCCGACTCCACGCGGGCGGTTGCGCGCTCGTCTTCCTTCCCAGCCCCCGCGATGCCCGCGCCCGGGACGCTCCGGCGAACGGCCGCGCTTCCCAGGCTTCCCCGAGGGTCCGGCCCGCAGCGCGCTTCAGGGTGCCCCCAGACGGGGCTGGACGGAGCCAGGGCGTCCCCGGGCACTCCTGCCCGGCGAGTGCGCCCCATGCTACGTACCTGTCCCGGCCTTCCCGCTCCAATTGCTGACCGGGTTGGGAGCCCGGCTGCCGCCTCCAGAGAAGCCCGCCCTCGCCCTCCCCCTCGCGCCTTCGCTCCCTGGGACGCCCGGCCAGATGCGGGGCGGTCTCTCTCGGGCCATTGGCCTGGGCCGCGGTTCCGAGCTAGCGTCAAGGATTTCCCCGGGCTTTGCGGCCCATTTGTGTGTCCTGGCCAGCACCTCACTTTTCGTCCTCCTCCCTACCCTCCATCCCCCGGAGTCCCCCTTCATCCTTCCGCCAGACCGGGGCTTTGAAACTGTAGTGACTCCGCAAAGCGGGCAGAAAGACCTCCTTACAGCCGAGTGCGGTGGTCGGTGGGTGCTCGCGAAGGTTCTGGGTATTCGTACTGGGGGAACAGGCCCTATGGGGACAGAAATGACGGACGCACAGACAGCGTCCCCGTGGCTGTCTTCAGTGCGAGGTTCACGTCTATTGTTTTATGCCTCCGGGAAGGCTGCCCAGCGAGATAGATCTTTTCAGATCCCATCACTGGAAGAAAAATCCTGGTGATAGCGATTATCTCCCACTCGCGCTATCTCGCCATCGCCCCAATTCATCTCCCTCTCGCTCCAGCCCCTTGGGGAGACGAGGAGGGTGAGGAGGACGGGCCAAGCCGCTGCCCTCGGATGGAGCGGAGAGGGAGAGGCGCGAGGCCACCTCATTCGTCCCTTTCCGCTCCGGGCTGGGGAGAGAAGACACGGCGGGTTTCTCTCTCTGCCAAGCCTCACGCTTCTTTCAAATGATTTTAGTCTGGTGCTCCGGTCTATCCATATACATTTCCAATCTCATGGCTCATAAACTATTAGCAAAATGGTTTCATTATTCACCTTCTGTATCCTACAAAAGGGAGAGAAGAAGGGAGCGGGAGGAAGGCAGGTTGGGGGTGGGGGCAGTCGTCGGACACTAGTTAACAATGAAGCCGCCCGCGTTTAAATCATGGCTCAGGCTGCCTTCTTCAAGCTGACACTCAACAAATCTGGTCCGTTTCCAAGGATCTGTAGCCGACCCCTTCCCCCCTCCCCTCGTCTCTCAGTCTCTCTCTTCATCCATCACTATCCATCTCTCCCTAATACTCAGGATTCTGGAAGGACCAGATGAATAGCCAAGATACTGCAAATCCATTATTTGCTTCATTAGGTGTCGTCAATAAGGCACGCCCTTTAGATACGACACACATAATTAATTGGTTAGGATTGCTATCCCCGGCCCCCTTTGGGGTGGTGTTGGTGATGGAATCACACGGCATCCCTGAACCCCAACCATGTTAAGGCAGACAGAAGTCTAGGACGATAACCAAGAAGTTGACTTGTGTGCTGGGTGTGGCGTTAAGAGGCCCATCCAGGCGCCAAGTCCTGGTCTGGTTTCCGCAAGTGAGAAAGTTGCAGTGAATGTGGGTGTGTAAGGGGACAGGGCGTGCGCGCGCGCGCGCCCTTGTGAATATGTGTGTGGGCAGGAGAATGGGGGGGGGGTCAACCAGACTTCAGAGAGAGGTCAACATCCTTACTTGGGGGGTCTCTGTTTGATTCTAAACGGTGGCAGATAAACAGTCAACCCGAATGAAAACACAATTAGAGGCAAAGTGACTCCTGTAGGCCTGGAACCGAGTGCAAGGAGTTAAATAAGGTAGAAACCGCGGGCAGGCGGGAGCTGGCAGAAACAGCTTTGGGCAAGAGGGATCCGGACCGGCTCCTCCGATGGGGTCCATGATGATATTAGGTGTCTCCACGAATACTGTTACTTTTCATATAATTTTTTAAAAATCTAGAATGACTGCCCCCCTAACACACACACACACACACACACTCCCTCTGCACTTTTGAAAATAAAAAGGACGCTAGGCAAGTGAGCGTGCGGTAATGATCCCTGGATACAGAATCCAATCTGGCTGGGAGAGGCCCCTCTGCAATCGCCGGCGGCGGCAGCGGCGCGCGGGCCCGCGCCGAGGCCGGGGACTCCGGGCGCTCGTAGGTCACCGCGCCGCGCGGCCGCCGCTCGCCCGCTATTTAATATACATGGGGTGGGAACGGAGGGAAGCGGATCTCCGTGCCTGCCCGTCCCGCAGAAAAAAAAAATCAATTTGCTATTTATTTTTGAAATATATAGATTTAGAGAATTTTTTTTTCCAACCCGACCCCCTTCAAGAACCGCGGCCCACATTTAATTACGTCTTTTAATGACTTTTCCCTTATTTACCATCGCTATTCCACGTTAAGGGCGGGGGCGGGTGGAGTTTCTTTGCGGGGTTTTCAATTCTGGTATCTTCAAAAAGATTTGCCTTATGTGTTAATTGCATGCTGTTAAGCACATCTGGGACTGCGTGCTGACCAACTCGGACCAACTTTTAATTAACACATTGACCCGGCGAAGAAGCAGCCGCCCACCCTCCCCCTCGAAATATGTATATTAGCCGCGCGGAGGCGGCTCGGCCCGCGCTGCCAGATGCGTGCGAGGAATTGCCTGCGTCGAGGGGCGGGAGGGGGTGCAGATTGCAACCGTTCTCTCTCTTTCTGTGAACGTTTTCTCGCCTCACCTCTAGGAAAACAACAAAGAAAAGGAGTAAATGACCAGCTCCGGGAGCAGGTTTCTTACATGCTTTAGCGTGACTTGACCCAGGGCAGGGAATGTTGGGGGAATGGGAGGGAAGATCCGCCAAAACTATTTTCTAAGCAGCCTGACTTGGGCCTGAATGAAGGCTGGGGCCTGGACTCTTGGAATAGACCGGCTTGTGCTAATGAGTGCGGGAATGCCCAAGAGTCCTGGTGGACAGAGAGGACCAGCCACGGTTTGCCTTTTGCGGTTCTGGCCTTTCTACCTGCCTCGTCGCCTTCGCCCGGGGCTCTCCGAGGATAAGAACACAAACTCCAGGGCCCCAGGTCCTAGAAAGAATAGATGATGTCCTCCACCCTGCGTGGAGCATGCTGCTGTCAGGCCAGAGCAAAGGACATTAGTGGCCATTTTTCGGACGCTAGGCCCTTTCCTAGAGGTCTAGGCTATTCAGGGCGATCTTCTAGCTAAGGCCAGTCAAACCCGGTTGGAGGGAGAAAGAAACCCGAAGTGCAGCCCCGACTGATGCCACCTGCGGATAGACAATTTCACCCTAAGTAATTTCATTCAGAATTGATGGCATTTCACTGGAGTGGTGCCTTCAAAGTGAGTGCCTAGCTTGCTTCCTGTAGCGCACAAATGCGGGTTAATCCCCAAATACGTACTCATTTTCTCTCTCCGCTTCTAACCTCAACTGCCTCGGTTTTCTAAGTGCTTAGTTTCTACATACAAGCCTGTAAAAAAAAATGTCAGAGTGGTATTCTTTCTCCCAGCCATAAAGAAGTTGGAGTGAATCACTCCCAAGTCACCATTTAACATTCCCTCCAGGTAACAGCTGAAGTTTCTTGTTTGACATTTTTCATTCCCCAATACAGAACTTTTCAATAAATGGGCAGTACTAGCATGAGGAGAAGTATATGTCACAATAAATTCACTGCTATGTGCTCTAACTGTGTCGATGCTTTGGAAAATTTAATGTGACAAGATTGTTCCCCAAATTCCTTCTACCTCTTTTTCTATTTTTCTTCTCCTTCTTCTTTTGGCCCTTCCCTTGAGTCTACTTTTCCTATCCACTTATCACAGAATCTGCAAAATTTAAGACTAGGGAATAGAAAAGATAAAGACAAGAAAACAAAGTTCTGTTATTCAGTATTCCTCTCAGCTCCTCCAGATCTTTTTATATTCAGATAAAGGTGTAATCAACGCACATCTTTAGACAGGGAAAAACCAATCAGGTGGTAAATTGCAATGTCCTTTTGCAAAGATAAGGCCTTTGGAAAGTTAGCATAAGTATTGTCCAGTCTTTTTTTTTTTTTTTTTTTTTTTAGTTTTAGTTTTAGTGGACTACATCTACTTGTTTCAGCTCACAAATTGATCTGCAAAATTGCAGCACACACCTGATATCTAGGGAAAGACAAAAGTTGGTAACTCCAGCTGGTTCTTCTTTTGATTTACTCTGCCTGGTAAGATGTATGCTGGAGTGTTTTGATAAGAAAAAAAAAAGGAGTCAGCAGTTTGATTTGGAAACTCTTTTATTGCTGAATATGGTTGCAGGTTTAAACTAAAGAATGTGTTTCTGCTGGGGACATTTGCATGACACATCCATATGCATTAGCAGCTGCACGGTGTTATATCATCAGTTCCTGTGAGCATTTATCTTTTTTCCCCCTTCTGTCTTTCTCAAAGGAAGTAGGTAAGTGGCTTATAAGAAAACCATATAGACTTTAAAGATGCATAAATCTTCCTGTGTCCTTCAGGCCCTCAATACCTAATTGGCCTATAACAACCTATTACTTTTGAAGATTTTGGCATATTTGAAGTAACTAGCCTCCCTGGTTACTTTGTAAAATTAAAATAATGGATTTACTGTGTATAAAATATAATAAAAGAATTATCCAAAGAGAGGGGCTTTGGCGATCCAACTCTGTATTCAAGAAAAAGGTGTTGTCATCAACATCCTTAGTGACTTTGATTTGCTTAGTGACTTTCCAAGAAAACTTTTCATTACTCTTTATGTCATCAGTCTTTAGTTCTTGACACTTGAAAAAAGTAATACATTTGAAAGAAGATAGCTGAGATCTTGCCATGCTAGCAGTTAGTGATGGTGCCAGAGAGCAAAACAGCAGTTCTGGAAGGTATTTGCTTTTCCACACATCATATGACTGTACCAAGACCATTGTCTAATATCTACAGCAATTGTTTGCATCTAATCCTATCTAAACTATTTCTTGTGTCTGATTCTCCCTGAATTCCAATGGTCTGTAAATAGCAGAAAGCACAATGTTAAAGTGAAGTCAGAAGGAAACTGGGTTCTTATTTTTTCTGACTCTGTTCAGTCACTAAGTTGTTTTTTTTAAAAAAGAAGACTGTACATTTTAATGTTAGACCTCAAACCAAGAGACTTAGGTACATTTTTAGAAATCACCTCTTATTTCAGGTCAAAGTCAATGTTTCATGGAATGATTTGCAAACAATTGGAATCATGCTCAGATGTTTCAACCAAGTCAAATTTCAAAGTGTGAGTATATTATAAAATTTAAAAAGAATTTTACACACACACACACAACACAAACAAACAAAAAGATAATTATCCTTACCAGGAATTGTGATGACCAATGAAGACATCCTACTAAAGGTATTATAGTTTTTCCTCCATTATCTTTAGCCTTTTTGGCCACAAAAGAACGTATTTACAGCAAAAACATGAAAATAATTGGTAAAATGGTGCCATACATTTTTTTTTCTAACATACTTGGAACTAATGTGCACTATTGTACAAATGTGCTTGTACAATGACACATAAATATGCATGAGTCTAAATAATAATCTATTTTATGTCTTGTTTCCAGATGTCTGCAAATACTACCAGTGCATTGATTTGACCTCACCAAAAAGTGACTAAGATCTCTGCCATTCAGTTAAATCCTAGATGACTTATTTATCACATGGAACAATTTACTCTTGTTCACTATTGCACAAAATTTGTTTAGCTTAAAAATAGAAAACAAAACTCTTCAACTTAAAACAGTATTTCAGTGTAATATGGATAAAAGCAAAAACAGTTGCTTGATATTATATGATGTTACCAGTTTCCATTATTTTACTCAATTTTACCAGTGATAATTAGAGCATCCAGTGATAATTAGAGCTAGTTAGCTTAGTTGTTTAGATTAGAGCATGGCCAAGAATTGATCTTGTGGTTAATTATGTCTGTACTCAGAGCCACATATTATATTTCTCAACCCAATCAGTCCTGGACAATTGTGTGCCAAAGGTGACTGGCATGCCAATTGAGAATGTGGTTAATTCTGCACAAACCAAAAAAAAAAAAGCCTTATTTTAAAAAGTGCATATGTTTCTTACAGCATTAAATACAGAAGAGATGGCGTCTATGTATAAAATCCAATGAAATCTTTCTGACAATATTTACCAGAGAGCAGGGATAGGGAGCAAAAAATACACAATTCAAGTAAAAGGAGAGCTTTGGGCATGAAGAAGAAAACTACTGTACCTACTTAGTAGTGGTATATCATTTAGGACTTTTATAGATTGGAAGCTACTGCTTCAATGTATATCCATTTTATCTTTAAGATAAAGAGAAGACTTGTTTGTTTGCTTGCTTGCTTTTGAGATTGAATTTTTATATGAAACACTTCTGGAAGTATGATGGTGTGAGTAGACTTAGGATATAAGGGATTTGAGGAAGTTACTTATTTGTCTATCCATTTATCTTTTGCTCTTGCAGACTAATTCTATTTCTCCCTCAAAGACTTTCTTTTTCATGGGTCATAATATCATAGGTTCTTTGAAATATGATGGCTAACAAAGATAAAACATAGACCATTACAACCGGTCACCCTTGATTCAGCAGATACAAATCAAAAAGCAGACAGAAGCTTTGTTAAGTCAGTACTGAATGCTACAACCATTTATTCATACGTGTTTCTAAGAAGTATAAGCTAGGTAATATCTATTCAAAAGCTAATGACTACAGTCTGGCATGTAAGGAAATTGAAAAATCTACAACTCTTAGGTCTGTCAGAGAAAAAACTTGGAGATGTAGATAGGCAGTTACAGAAAATCATATCTTACTGCAGGAGGAACTTATGAGTAGAAAGCTTGGTGAGAGCCAGTGCCAGGGTAGGAAAACCTAAACTGTAACTGAAAAATTGCTAGAGGCTCAGTGGACAAATCTGAGAGTTAAAAATGCTAGGGGAACTCAGACATAGGCTTTTCCCACACTTTTGTGAGTTTTACCTCCTGGAGCCCTACCCAGATCTCACAGTGACTATCTGAAAGAAATCTCATTGTAGTTTCAGCAAGCAGAAGGGAAAAGGAATGATTTGTAAATACTCAGAGCATTCTCTTTTTCTTAACAAGGCCTAATCTCAGAAAAAAGGCCAGAGCCTTATTGAGGTTTTAGTAGAGCCAGGTTTTCCCAGGGGAAGAGCAGTACATAATTTCTGCTCCCTTTAGCCATCCTGTCCCACCTCAGCAGGTATGGGACTGAGAAGCACTGGTCAAGGTTATAGCCCAGAGAATGAAGATCACCAAAAGACCTATTCATAGGACAATAAAGCACGTCTCCTCCCCTTACACCTCACCACGACATTACTAAGAGCCTATTTATTTCAGTTCCTTTTACCCAATACATCATGCTCATCTTTTAACAAAAAATTGCAAGGCATACTAAAAGACAAAAAAAGTTTGAAGAGACTGAATGAGCATGAACAACTAAGTAGATGTGGCAGAAATGTTGGGGTTCAAATGAGGAATTTTTAAAAAATGAAATTAATATGCTTAAGACTTTAATGAAAAAAGTGGACAACATTCAGGAACAGATGGATAATGCAAGCAGAAATATGGAAATTCTAAGAAACAAAAAGAAATGCTAGAGATCAAAGACACTATAACAGAAATGAATAATGTCTTTGATGGGCTCATTGGTAGACTGGACACAGTTGAGAAAAGAATCTTCAAACTTGAGTCTTTATGTCTACAGAAACTTCCAGAACCGAAAAAGCAAAGAGAAAAAGACTGAAAAAACAAGCAAAAACAGTAAGAAATGTGGGACAAGTATAAAAGGTGTAATATACATATAATGAGAATATCTGAAGGAGAAAAAAGAATGGAACAGAAGCAATGACAGAATATCTTCAAATTAATACCAGAAACCAAATCACAGACTCAGGAAGTTCAGAGAACTTCAAAAAAATAAATACACACACACACACACACACACACACATAAAGCCCATAAACTATGCATAGGCATATCATATTCAAACTTCAGAAAACCAAAGATAAAGAAGAAACCTTAAAAGAAAGCAGAGGGAAAAAATAATCTTAGCTATAGAGGAGCAAAGATTTGAATTGTATCCAACATCTCCTCAGAAACAATGCAATCAAAAAAGAGTGGCATGAAATATTTAAAGTGTTGCAAAAAAAAAAAAAAAAAAAATCAATGGCACAGAATTCTGTACCCTGGGAAATTATTCTTGAAAAAAGAAGGAGAAATAAAGACTTCTCAAACAAAAATTGAGGGAATTTGTTGTCAATAGACTTGCCTTGGAAGAAATCTTTTAAAAAGTTCTTTAGAAAGAAAGAAAATGATTTAGGTCAAAAACTTGGATCTATTTTTAAAAAAAAAAAGGAATTTTGCATCAGAGAAGGAATAAGTGAAAGTAAAACAAAAACTTTTATTTTTTTATTCATAATTGATTGAACAGATAACATTTTGTTTAAAATAACAATAGTAAAAATATATTTAATGATTTATGCATATATATAGGCTTATATATGCTTATGTATGTAGGAAATAAATGACAGCAATGATACCAGGAATAAATGGGAAGAATTTGGAATATTTTGTTATTGTAACATACTTGTATTATCTATTAGATGGCATAACATCATTCAGAAGTGGGCTTGGATTCATTGTAAATGTATATTGCAAATTCTGGGGCAACCAACTAAACAAAAGGGTTTGAAAAAAGAAATATAAGTTATATGCTAAGAAAGGAGAGAAAATAGAATTATATAAAATGCTCATTTAAAATCTCAAAAGGCAAAATAAGGCAGAAGACAAAAATAGAAGCAAAAAACAAGAGCAACAAATAAAAAATGAATAAATATGACAGATATTAGCCCAAATGTGTCAATAATTGCTTTAAACATAAATTGCTAAATGCATCAATTAAAAGACAGAAATTGTCAGAATGGATCAAAAAAGAAGAACCATCTATCTGTTTTCTAAAAGAAATTTACCGTAAATATAAAGGCACATGTAGACCAAAAATAAAGTGATAAAGACACACTGTGCTGACACTAATCAGAAGGTGGGGGCAGCTCTATTAATTTCAGACAGCACTGTCTATAGAGTAAGGAAAGTTATCAAAGCTAAAAAAGGGGGGGGGCATTACCTAATGATAAAAGGGTTATACTTCAAGAAGACATAACAATTTTTATTGTGTATATACCCAACAACAAAGCATAAAATTATGTGAGGCAAAAATAAAACTACAAGAAGAAATAGATCAATCCTTTATTGCAGTTGGAGACTTTAAAATCACTTTAAGAGACAATCCAGCAGGCAGAAAATCAGTAAAGACATAGTTGAGCTCAACAGCAACCACCAATCAACTGGATATAATTGATAGCTACAGACTATCCAAAAACAGCAGCTTGTACAATCTTCTCAAGTTCATATGGAACATTCATCAAGATAGAATACATTCTGGGCCATAAAACTCACCTTAATGCATTTAAAATAATAGACATAATATAACGTCTGCTGTCAGGTTATGTTGGAATTAAACTAAAAGTCAATGGCAGAAAGAAAGCTGGAAAATCCTCAAATACTTGGAGATTAAACAACATACTTTCAAATTAAATGTGAGTAAAAAAAGAAAACTCAGGAGAACTTTAAAAATATCTTCAATTAAATAAAAATGAAAATATACCATATTGATATTTGTAGGATGCAGGAAATGTAGTGCTTAGAGGGAAATTTATAATATTGAATGCATGTACTAGAAAAAAAGAAAGATATAAAATCAGTAATCAAAGCTTCTAACTTTTGAAACCAGACTATGAAGAGTAAATTTAATCTAATGTAAGCAGAAAAAAAATTAACTGAAATTTGAATAGAGATCAGTGAAATTGAAAACATATATCAACAGGGAAAGTCAACAAAACTAAAAGCTGATTTTTTTAAAACAAAAATCTGATTCTGTGAAAAATGATGCTGGTAGTGTAATAGGAATTGCATTGACTCTGTTGATTATTTTGGGTAATATGGTTATTTTAATCATGTTGATTCTTCCAGTCCATGAACTTGGAATGTTTCTCCATTTGTTTGTGTCCTCTGCAATTTATTTCATCAGAGTTTTATAGTTCTTCTTGTAGAGGTCTTTAACCTCCTTGATTAAAGATATTCCTAGGTATTTTAACTTTTTGGTTGCTGTTGTAAATGAATTGAGTTCTTGATTTGATTCTCAGCTTGGTCACTATTGGTATATAACAGTGCTACTGATTTGTGATTCCCAAATCTTCACTGAATTCATTTATCAAGTCCAGGAGTTTTTTGGAGGAGTCTTTAGGGTTCTTTAGGTGTAAGATTATATTGTCTCATGTTCTTACTCATATGTGAAAGCTAAACGGTCACAAAGATGGAAATAATAGACACTGTGGACACCAAAAATGGGGAAGGAAGAGGAGCGTTAGGGTTCAGAAATTACCTAGGGAGCACAAGGTTCACTATCTGGGGAATGGGCCATCTGAGATCCAATCCCCACCACTACACAATATGTTTATGTAATGACTGCCTATGTGTAGCCTCTGAATCTAAAATGTAAAAAAGATAAAATTTAAAAAAAATCAATATAATTGACAAACCTTTAGCCAGGCTAACTATAGAAAAAAGAAAGAAGACCTAAATTACTAATATCGGTGATGAAAGAGTGTGCACCCCATTAAAAAATGGGCATAAGCCGGGCTCGGTGGCTCAGCCTGTAATCCCGTGCCTTTGGGAGGCTGAGGTGAGTGGATTGCCTGAGCCCGCGGGTTCGAGACCCGCCTCGGCAAGTGAGACCTCATCTCTACAATAAAAAAAAAAAAAAAAAAAAATTAGCCGGGCGTGGTAGCGCGCGCCTGTAGTTCCAGCTACTTGGAAGGCTGAGGCGGAAGGATCGCTGGAGCCCAGCAGGTCGAGGCTGCAGTGGCCGGGAGCGGCCACTGCACTCCAGTCTGGGCGACAGAGTGAGACTCC
>CAUYQG010144677.1:0-25641 GCA_963574415.1 Tarsius wallacei | reverse complement strand
TCAGCTCCTTCCTAGTTTCTTCTTGACTCTCCTCAATTCTTTTTAATCTCTCCATTATTGTCTTGATATCTAGATTTGTAGTTTGAGACCAGTCATTCTGGGGGCTCTTCATTGTTTGCATTCCGAAGTCAGTTTTCTCAGTGTGTGCCTTCCCAGGGGTCTGGGAGAGACCCATATTCTTCTTTTGGTTTTTCTTCATTTGTGTAGATTTCTCTCTCTCTCCTCCTTTCCTTCCCCTTCTTTAATTCTGTTTTTCAGGGAAGGTGGGGTTGCTTTTGCTTTTGCTTGTGCAATCTCCTGTTCTTCCTTATGAGCGTCCTCTGGCTTTGTTCACTTTTGAGGTTGGAGTGTGGGCTGTGGGCTGTACTTTTTAAGTTTTGAGGTGTAATTGAGGGGGAAGCTGTGATTCAGAATCTGTATGCTGATTCCAGCATCCCCCTATCGGTGTATGAGCCCACTGGAACCTATTTCCCACTGTCTTACAATCTTTCTGTGCAGCAGAATGTAGGTTTGGTCCCTCAGCCTCCCAAGGTGTGGGATTACTTTGAGCTGCAACCTGAGATGTCTGCTGCTTAGTTCCCAGGGAAGTGGCTTTGTCTTCTGTTTAGTGACGTTACCTTGGGAACCCAGGTGGAGGCTGCTTGTAAGTGGGCGGGGCAACGCGAGTCTCTGCCTGGAGAATAGCCGAAGTGATAGTTTCACTTTCGCGGATCCTTTTTCTCTGCTCTTTGGGTCCCTGGGCAATCAACTATGATGGTCTGTGGTAGCATGTGCCTCCCGGGGATCAGCTGCACAGCTGGGTGCTCTATTCAGGACACCAGAGCTCCGGATTTCACAGCTCCAAAGCTCCAAAGGGCAGGCGGTGAGTGGTGAAAGTGGCCCTAGGTTGCTCCCAGCATATTTCAGTCAGAAATGGAATCAGTTTCTCTGAGGGGCGGGTGCCCAGAGCCTCCCAGGGTGACCGGAAGCTCAGTCTGGGTATGATGTAGCCAGGGAGGGAGCTGAGACCCGAGATTTCCTACCCGTGAGGGAGCAGCCAGGGACGCAATACCTGGCCCTGCATGGGACTGGGGGTCCCTGGGCCTCAGACCAACGCGTCTAGCTGTGGGCATGGGGGTAGGGGAAGGAAAGCAAGAGTCTTTTTGGGGAACTCACATTCGGAGAATCTCTCAGTTCCACCTATGTCATCGCCATCTTCAAATCTGGTTTTTCTAAACAGCAGAGGAAGTCAATTAAAATAACTATTAGTTGCCTATAACTGAAGAGAGCTGACACATAATATAGACCATGAACACAGCTAGATGGGTACACTACAAATGGAACATTGTTTTTAATCGAAGCATACTTTTTTTAACAGAAGGAAAAGGAAGTCATAAAATACATAAACAGATGAAACCAAGTTTATTTCTACAAACCATTCCTCCTACATATTCAGAGTGCCACACCATGCAGGAATGGATACTCCAAAACATGGCCAAATGGCAACACAAAGTACCCAGTCGCTTGGTTTATCTGCCCACTTGTGATGGCACTCCTGAAAAATGACTTCTCCCCACAGGGTACTCACTGACAGCCATGACCCTGGCTCCTTGGCCACAGATGGTAGAACAGAGGTCAGTGGCTGGCCCAAGCTAAGTGAATTAGATCCTCTCCCAAATATGGACTTTGAACCTGATGCCAGTTACTATCTGAGGCCTCTGCTTGAGTGCAAGAAATGTAAGTGTGGGCTCTGTAATGTTTTAACATGTGCATTGTGAAAACTGGTCTCAGAAAAGAAGAGAGATTCTCAGAGACAAGCAGAACTCAGAAACAGATTACAGATCTGGGTTTATGATGAAATCCAAGTTCTTGGCCCTAGTCCATCAAGAAGCCTGGTATTGGTTCATGATAAAACAAAGAATATAAGACTTCTCTTTGAAGAGAGAAAATATATAGTTAGAAAAGGAAGGCACCTGGGAAAAGAGAAAGCACTTTTAAGTAAAAGGATGCTGTCATCAATTTTCTTAGACATCAAAATAATTTGTTTATTGATATACTCTGCTATATCTCATTTATGCCCTTATAGGAAAATTAAGTTTATGACCAAGTCAACTAAACTTTCACTAGCAGGGCAGTCAGATTAAAATGAGAGTTTTAAGTAAGCTTAAATTTGCCTACGCTGTGTTCTCTGCCATAATTACTGATTTCTGTAAGTGGTTTGTTCTTTTCTGTGTAAAGAAATAAAGATGTTCTTGCTAGCAAATTGTTAAGGTTATTTTGACCCATTTAAATAGGAAATCAATACAAGAAGTCAGGGATTGTGCGATATTTTTAAAAACTTGTGAAAAGTTGTTAAGCATGGACAGTGTGAGGAGTAGTGATAATTTATGAATTGTTTTTGGTGTCAATCACTTTAGATTTAACTGAACTTAAAATTTAGCTCTGATTTATTTTGATAATCTTTTTAGTTTTTCCATTCCAATTATCATTGTTCTTAGTTGTATCCCCTTAAAAGTTTACTCTGGTTTCTGAAGCAGAAAAGAGGTTTATTAAAAACACACTGAGACTTCTGGCTTCCACCTAAGGTGTAGAAAGCTGGAAAGAGAATGGCTTTGTGCTAACCACAAAAAAGCAAGTTAATCTACAAAATCACAATGTTTCTTGAATTTATTAAAGAACTGAGGCAATCAGCTGATCATAATTCTTAGGAAAGATGAACTGCTCTAAGGAAAAATGAGATATGAACACACTCAAGAGAGAGAGAGGAAGGCAGAGCCCCCACACAAGGTGTCAGAAGGATTTCAGATAAAAACTGTATGGAACCAGAAAAGGCAGAATGAAGATGAGCTTGAGGGTATAGCACCCCTGAGACCTCCACTCGTAAGGGAAATTTGCACCCACCTGCAGGCTCTTCTGGAAGTCACTGGCGCTCATAGCAAGAGTGAAGACAGGGGAGTGGGGGGACAAGGGAGGACAGAAAGGTGCTATCATGGGAAAGTCCTAAAGGAGGGGCAGACGTCTCCCATTGGCTTCTCTTCCCTCGAGGATTACAAACCACATGCTTCTGAGAGAAGAGCCGCGGGCATGTTGCCCCTCAGGGCACAAGGAAAGGCCCACTGCACCCACTACAAGAGCCAAGGGTGGGGTGCCAGTGTACCCCTGGGAAAGGTTTGAAAGTGGTTCTGGCATGAATGGAATAGGATCTCCCAAAAAGCTCCTCCCCTGAGATCCAGGGGCTCGGTGCCCACAAGAATAGGAGTGGTTTTCAATTACATCACGCTCTGTGAAAGAATCCAGCCTCAAAAGTCTGAATAAAATAGGTCAGTGGTTGCCAAAGGTGGAGGTTAGGGGAAGGATGTACTATAAGCTTAATTAGGAAGGAATTGTTGGAAGCGATAGACACGTTGCATCTCTCCACTGTGGTGGAGGTTATATGACAATGCATTTGTCAAAAGTCAAAGACCAGTATTTAAGTTGTGTATAAATTATATCTCAAAAAACTAACTTAACACGAAAAGATTGATGTCGGATTCAAGGCTTAAGGTGGTAACAGAAGTATCAATCTTCCTCTCCTCATAAAAACAGACCCAGAAACTTGGTTAGCAAAACTAAAACCCATGGATAACATGTAACAGAAATTAGTGACAAAGTATCCTCATTAATCTCCGAATTTGAGTGGATAGAAATAAACCAGTGATCATTACATGTGTTGCATCAGTATCTGTGAAGAAGACACCTTTGGGCCGCCACACACCGGAGAACCCATCCTCAAACAGTCATCCTCAGATCCTCACTGGAATGTGCTGAGGGCCAATATGAGCCGGGCAGCTGAAATTGAGAGAGATTTTGATGCTCAATAGTGAATAAAAGCAGAGAGTCTTTGGAAGTGTCAGCAGGGGATGGGATAGTTCCTCCCTGCAAATTTTCAAAACTAACCAGCCAACCACCTTTCCTGGACAAAGTCCAACATTGAGAGAAACTCCTGCAAATGGAATTCAAATGTAGCAACACTTGGGAAATGGAGACAAAGGGGAGAGACTGTTCAGTCCCAGATGGGAAGGAGAAGGGTCAAAATCTATGCGGCCACATTTTTTTTTTCTGTTTTCTTTTTTGAGTTGGCATCTCACTCTGTCGCCCAGACTGGAGTGCAGTGGCCGCTCCGGCCACCGCAGCCTCTACCTGCTGGGCTCCCGATCCTTCCTCCTTCCGCCTCCGCCTTCCGAGTAGCTGGAACTACAGGCGCGCACTACTATGCCCGGCTATTTTTTTGATTTATTGTAGAGATGAGGTCTCACAAAGTTGCCCAGGTGGGTCTCGAACCCGCGGGCTCAGGCAATTCACTCACCTCGGCCTCCCAAGGCTCGGGATTATAGGCTGAGCCACCGAGCCCGGCTTGGCGGCCACATGTTTTAACGCTTCATGAAAACCGTAGAGTTGGGGAGAGGAAACTACACAGCTGTAACCTTTCAGACACGCTCCTGAGAGCCAAGCGTTTCACTTTATTTCAAGAAAAATAAACTCACGTAAAAATGAGCGACAGGAACGATGAACATGCAACACGATTAAAAAAAAGAAAGAAGAAAAAAAGAGTCGCACGACATCGCCAGCCAACACAAAGCATGCCATAAAAACATGCCCTTAAAAAGATAAAATGCAGTCTTTACTTCAAAAGTTGCTAATAGTTACTGAGAAAATTTTAAAAATGTGAAAAAACAGCGTACATCAGAATTAGAAAACTGAAAAATGTGGTGGTTGTAGTCAGGAAGCAATTAGACACAAAATAATTAAAAATTAAAAGAATTGAAAACAGATGAATGGAACATCAAAGTAAATAAACTCAAAGATAATTTAGAGAAATAGAATGTGAAAATGGGAGATTTTAATTTTTTTCATTTGTTTATTTATTTTTGAAAGCAGGATTTATTGAGAGGACAGAAAAGCTCCCAGAGCAGGAGGGAACCCGAGAGGCTTGCCTGAGAGATTTAAAAAAAAAAGTATTGACGAAAATGATAAAATATTTGAGAAAAACAGTCAGCAAAAACAAATTCTAAAATATATGTTATACTAGTCCTTCCAGGTTCCTTTTTCCTCAAATAAAAAATCAGGGGAAAAAAACTCGCTAAATGCTATAACTTAAGACCAAAATGAAACGAATTTTTAAAAAGAAATATTTGAAATCATAGTGTGAAAGGGCAAATTTCTATTTGAGAAAATTGACTCAGAACAACCAATAACAAGATACATTAAAGTAAAATGATCAGATATTAAAGAAAAATGAAATATAGTTGTTGGAAATCCAGGAAAATCATCCAGTTACTTACAAGAGAAAGAAACCCAGATTTTCCCTAGCTTTTAAATTGCAAAACTTCATACCAGGGAAGTTAGAGTGGTATATTTTGTATTTGTACAATGTGACGGGGTACATGTGAAATGTTGTTCCGTGTATATAATGTGTAACAATCAAGTTAAGATACTCATAGACCGAAAATGTGAATCAAGGATTAAATTGAGGCAAGTTGACTTTCCATTCATTAGAAAGTCCATTTGTATCTGTATGAACGAATTTAGAAAATATTGCCGTACAAGTCCTTCGTGCAGAATTCACCAGAACATGAGCTTCAGGGAAAATGGCCAAGATGTGCTGACATAAAGACTGGGGGTGGTCATGAATCAAGTATTTCTTCATACTAATACTGATACACATACTCATACTAATGTTAATCGAAGACTAGGTAGGAAAGAGTAGAGTGTATAATGTCTGTATCCCCTGATGGTGTAAATATGCAGACATGGAGGGATAATGTAGACAGCATAAGCAAAAATCTTTCTGCTACTTTGAACAGGCATTTTGATTGGTGATGTTAATACTGGTGCCGAAATTCTGAGGTTCTTGTGAATGGAACGTGAGATGAAGCAAATACATAATTACGTGGCATTTTATAAGGGGGACCCCAAAAACCTGGAATTTATTTATAAAAGATTGTGTATTTATTCTTACATACTTGAACTTCAGTCACCTTCAAAATACTCTGTTTGATGCAACGCACCTATCGAGATGCTTTATCCGCTGCTCAAAACAGTTTTTGAACTTGCCAATTTTGATAGGGCTTCTGCTCTTTTACTGTTTCTCCTCTTCCACATCTACAAAACGTTTCCCTTGGAGGAATTTTTTCATACAAACAAAAAGTCACTTGAGATGAGATTGGATGAACAGAGAGAGGGGGGCACAGGGACTAAGCTGTTTTTGGTCAAAAACTGCTGAACGCTGAGTGCATTGTGGGCAGGTGCACTAGTTAATCACCCATTATGAAATGGGCAAACTCATGGAAAGACTCCAAAAAAAAAAAAAAAAAATTCACTGAATCTGAAAACAGCCTCTCACAACAATGCTAGCTGGTAAACTGATGCCAAAGGGTTTCTAGAATACTTACCTAGCAGGGGAAGCCTGTACCACAAGGGTCCTCCCTCCAAAAAATAATTTTTTTGGTCTCCCTAGAGTTTCTCTTCTTTACTGATCTTGAAAATCAGATTCTCAGAGTAGAGAAATGAAATACAGATATAAAACATGCACTCTGTCATTTTGAAATTGAATTAATTGAAAGTCATACTATTTTGAAGTTATGAGTTCTTTTCTCTTTGAGAAATGTGTCTGCACCAAATGTGTGTGTTTTAGACCTGCCCATTGAAAATTCCAAAATAACGGCTCCTCTAATAGCAAAGAGCATTCCTGAAACCCAGATGGAGCTTAGTAAGAACAATTTTCCTCTTAAAACAAACAAGCAAGCAAAGGAATCTTGGAGTCATGTGTGATTTCAAGGGTCTGTGTCAAAGCGTTCAAGAGGACCCTGAGACATCTTGTCACTGTAGATATCGCTGAAGCTGTCAGAGACTACAAAGGTCATGGCGAAAAGACTTAGGAGCCAAGTTGAAGGGGCCCCTGTGTCTAAAGATGAGACAATTTGAATGTCAAAACGGGTAATAACCGTAATGGTTTGGTAAATATCAAATATGTTGAAGTGTGTGAGTTTAAATGGTACTTTATAAATAAGCTAATTGGTCACGTTTAGAAGATAATATTAAACCAAATGACCATTTTAAAGCCTGATACATAACGGAAGAGAACTGAGTTGTTCTAATGAGTTGGTCTGTTGAGCAATTACGTAGTAGAAGCAGAGAAGTGTCACTTTACAGGCATATTGTGGCTAATAATTGAAGAGGAATGAATTAGCACATAACATTTTACAGTGCCTTATAGTCTTTGCGAATCAATTATTGGTAAATTCACAAAATAAAAGGCAGCTTTATGGACCTCCTGATTAAAGACCTCAATGCCAACTGTGAGGCGATTTTTAAAAATCAAATCAAGATGTGACCAATCCTTTATATATAAGTTTCAACTTACAATAATACGGAGAATAGTGGAACATGTGAATTTCCACCATGGAACTACAATCGGCAAAACACATACTGCGGGAAACTCCACAAGCTGAATAACCCAGATTTAAAAAAAAAAATGTTTAATTTTAAAGGTGCGGGGTACAATTCAGGGTTAAGTATACAAATGTTAATTGTGCAGGTACCCCTGTTGATGGGGTGTGCACCCCCATCCACCGGCAGCTTACCACTACTGCAAATCCCTTTCTGATAGCATTGCTGTAAGTGTTCACGGTTCGCGTATGAGTGCGAACATGTGATACACAGTTCTTTGTCTGTGATGGATCACTCAGTATTACAGCCTCTAAGTCCGTCCATCCAAGTGGCAGCGAAGTTCATAATTCTGTCCCTGTTTGTGGCTGCATAACATTCCATTGTGTCTATGAACCACATTTTTTTATCCAGTCCTCTTTCTATGGGCAGCACAGTTGGTTCCACGGTTTTGCTATTGCGAACAATGCTGCAATAAACATGCGTGTGCAGGTATCTTTTCCAGAGAGTGATTTGATTTCCTCCGGGTATATTCCCAGTAGGGGGATGCAGGGTCATGCAAAAGGTCGATTTTTAGGTCTTTTAGGAATTGACAAACTGTTTCCCAAAGAGGTTGTACTAGTTTACACACTCACCAAGAAGTGTTCCCTTTTCCTCGCATTCTTTCCAGCATCTGGTGTTTTTTGAGTTATTGCTGATGGCCATCATAGCTGGAGTTAGGTGCTATCTCAGTGTGGTTTTAATTTGCATTTCTTTGATGACTAGTGAGGCTGAGCATTTATTCATGTATCTGTTGTCTGCTCGTATGTCTTCTTTTGAGAAGTATCCAATCATATCATTTGCCCACTTCGTAATGAGACTGTTTGTTTTTTCTTTTGGGCACTTTTGAGTTCCAGGCAGATCCTAAATGTTAGGTCTTTGTCAGATATACACTTGGCAAATATTTTTTCCCAGTCTATGGTCTGTCTTCTTGCTCTCTTGATGGTTTCTTTGGCTTTGCAGAAGATTGTCAGTTTAATTAGGTCCCGCTTGTCTACCTTATCTCTTATGGCATTGGCACTTGGGGTTTTGATCAGGAATTTGTTGACAGTTCTAATTTCCATGAGGGTGCCTCATACATTTTCTAAGGTTCTTATAGTTTGAGGTTTTATGTTTAGGTCTTTGATGCATTTAGAGTTGATTTTTGTGCATGGTGATAGGTAGGGGTCTTCTTTTAATTCTCTGCATGGTCAGTCAGTTTTTCCAGCACTATTTACTGAATAGGTTCTCCTATTCACCAATCCCAGGGATTGGTGGTGGAGGCTTTGTTGAAGATGAGTTGGTTGAGAAATTGAGGTTTTGCTTTTGGAATCTCTATCCTGTTCCTTTGGCCTATATGCCTGTTCTTGTACCAGCACCATGCTGTTTTGATTATTGTAGATTTATATTAAAGTTTAAAGTCTGGGAATGTGATACCTCCCACTTTTTTTTTTTTTTTTTTTTGCTGAGGATTGTTTTAGCTATTTGTGGTCATTTATGTTTCCATATAAATCCTGTAATGTCATTTCCAGGTATGAGAAGAATGATGCTGGTAATTTAATGGGTATTGCGTTGAATCTGTAGATTGCCTTGAACAAAATGGAACATGTTAACAATATTGATTCTTCCAATCCTTGAGCATGGAATATTTTTCTGTTTGTTATGTCATCTTTGATTTCTTTGAGCAGTGTTTCTTAGTTTTCATTGTAAAGATCTTTCAAGTCTCTGGTTAGGAAGACCAAGGTACTTCATTTTTGTGTGACTATTTTGAATGGGATTATGCTTTTTATCTGGGTTTCTATTTTTTTATTGTTAGTATATAGGAATATATATACTGACTTGCGCACTTATTTTATATTCTGAGACTTTGCCAAAGTCCTTTATCGTATAAGAAGGTTTTTGACAGATTCTCTTGGGTTTTTGAGGTATAGAATCATGTGGTCTGCAAAGAGGGATAATTTGATTTCCTCTTTTCCTATTTGGATACCCCTGATCTCCTTCTTTTGTCTGATTGCTCTAGCTAGGACTTCTAAAACTATGGTGAAAAGGAGGGGTGAGAGTGGACTTCCTTGTCTTGTTCTGGTTTTCAGGGGAAATGGTTCCAATTTCTGTCTGTTTAGCAATATGTTGGCTGTGGGTTTCTTGTAGATGGCTCTTAGTATTTTAAGGTATGTTCCATCTATGCCTAGATGTTTGAGGGTTTTTATCAAGAAGAGGTGCTGGATTTTATCGAAAGCTTTTTCCATGTCTAATGATATAATCTCACCACAGTTGTCTTGATATCTAACAATCAATATTGGTTTAATTAACACATTAATCTACTGATGAATGAGTGAATAAACTCCTCTGGTTTTCAAAGGAAAAAGATGAAGAGATGAAATTGATTAGAGAAGAAAAAAGACAAATAGAAAAAGAATGAAGGCTCAAACTGATCATTTGGATCCAAAGAGATTATTGATGCAGCTCTTGGGAAGACCAGATCAAATAGATCTGAAGTAATAAACAAGGAATAACAAAACTAAACTATCCTAAAGGAAGGAAATATTTAAACCTATAAAGCAAAATTCTTGTTCAAACTGTGCACCTCTTGCATTTTTAAAATAAATTTTACTAAATTATCATGAATTTTTCTTTAAACACATAATTAAACTCTATTTTCTGATATTTTTGAGAAAAAATACCCTCATATTTACTAATGATGTGACACTATCAGCTTTACAAATTACATTATATTCTCTCACATATTTTATATGACATGAGCTGCTCTTTAAAATCAAAATACAAAAATAGTCATTTCTCTCTGTCTTTTAATAAGTGCTCCTACTTTATTATTAGCAGGAAGCACAGCTCTTTAAGTCCTCCTCCCCACCCATCTTGGATGACTCAGTCCAAAGAATCTGCACAGCTTTCAAGCTAGTCAGAGACAAACCTGGGAAGTCTATTAAGTCCACCACTGTGGTGGTGCTTGATGAGGCATGCTGTCATTGGTCCTGAACGAATGTTTCACTGCTGTGCTGATGTTCTTTCAATTCCAGGTACCTGTCACAGTGCTGACCAAGCTTGGTCTCTACAGGCTTCAAAATCACTTGTTTAGCCATTGGTTCTTAGGACATAATCACTGTGTATACTCCTAGACTTAGAAGTCATATATAAGCACTGCTTGTAACCTCTGCTTTTCTAAGTGTCTTCTTTCAAGCGACTTTAGGCATCTGCTGAAAAAAGGTTTTCACTTGCTTAACTATTGACAGCTACTCAGGGCACTCTCCTAGACTAAGAAGTCATACATGGGCGCCCATTGTTTTTACAAGTGTCCTATTCAAGTGACTTGGGGCATCTGCTTCAATAGAGGTTTTCTTTTGACTTTGTAATGTTTATGTTAATATATTCTCTTATATTAAATCATTTTTCTCTGACTAAATTGCAGTCAATTGCTATGTCATTTAGGATTTTCTAAAACTGTGTTATATAATTTATGAATGCATTTTTCTTTTGTGCTAACATTGTTCTAAAAGAATATGATTTTTCTGTTACTGGAACCTACTATAAAATATGGACATTGTATCCCTTTTAAGACTGAAAGAATGTATTTATAATTTGGCAATGACTTTTAAAATGAATTTCCTGTTTGTGGCTATATTCATATTTTCTAATTCTTCAAATTTGGTAATTAATATGTTCCTATTATTTTTCTTAAGGTGTAAAAAATGTAATTGCATAATTATATATTGTTTTTATTGACTTTTGAATCTGTCGTAATAACTCCTCTATCATTTCTAATTTTCTGTGCTTTTTTCAAACTTTTTAAAATTAAAATTACACTGACTAGACTACTTTATAAATACTTATAATTTATAAAACCAATTATTGTTCTATCTGTTAATTTTATCATTTGTGTTATGTGAATTCTAACTTATTAATTTCTGCTTGTATATGGCTGTTACTTTATTATCTATTTTCTTTTGTTTTCTGTAGTTACTATTTCTTGTCCAAAGTCTTGAGTTAAATGTTCTGTTCATTTACTTTCATTCTTTTTAGCAAATGAAAGAAGATAACACTATGAGTTTATCATCGAGCACAACTTTGGATAAATCTCTACACATTATTAGGAAGTTTTTTTTTTTTTCTAATTTGTAACTATGATTACTCCTACTTTTTAATCAAAAAGTTGTTGATTTTTTTAAAATGTCATTTTAGATTTGATTTAATCTATTATTAATTGCATTTTGACCAATGAGTAGATCTGCATAATTTCTGCTTTTGACATTTATTGAGATTTATCTTTGTGGCTTGACATAAAATCATATATGCCAGGATTCACAAATATTTTAAAAAGAAGATCTAGTCCCTCTTTTTAGGGTACAAAGTTCATTCTCTGCTATTAAAACCTCCTTGTTGACTATATTAAAATACTCTATATTCCTGTTTTTGTCTTTACTCAATCTGTTGAGGATTTAGAATATAATTAATAAGGTTGTTTTATACATATACAATGGACTTTGTACTCTACAAAATGGTACGAGTTTGGCATCTCTTGGTTTCCAGCAGTAAGACAGATTTTACTTATTTTTATATGCATTGGCCTTTTAAATTGGAGTTTGACAGGAGTTCTGTTTTTAGGTGAATTAATTTCTGCTTATTTGTATCCTAATATGTTCATTATGCATTGTCTTCCATGATTTTTATTCTGTATGTAAACTGACAGAGTG
Organism: Tarsius wallacei; assembly: GCA_963574415.1. Lineage (NCBI taxonomy): Eukaryota > Metazoa > Chordata > Mammalia > Primates > Tarsiidae > Tarsius > Tarsius wallacei. Next base: position 13,513 of record CAUYQG010144677.1, on the reverse strand, counting down.
TATAAAAGCTCAGCTCTAGACAATCCTGACCTCAAGGTTAACTACATGAAAATATTTTATTTAATAATGTTTGTGATTATTGTCAAGTCATAAACATATGACACAGTACAAAGTACATTAGCACAAGATCTGCATTACTTTTAGAAAATACTGTTTCTTTTCTCGGAGTCTCATCTTTAAAATTCTATGATTCTGTGAGCTGAATTTACTTATAACTGGACATTACTGGATTCTTACAATTGGATTTTATAGATATATAACCAGGGAGAACCTGATATATAAACATATTCTTAACATTAAATTCAGTTTAACGAGTTGCTTAAAGGTTTGAGAATGAATAAGGGAATTATTGTTTACTTACAGCATTCCCACCATTGACATCTTCAAAGCCAAGTGTGGACATTCCAGATTTGCCTTCCTCCTCCTCTTCGTCCTTCTCTGTCTCACCGACATACTCCATGACTGTAATAATCTCCATCATGTCCAGCTTTGCCATATTTGTGCTTCTTACCATAAGTACGCTTTATTGCTGCCGAAGAAGAAAACAATGGAAAACTAAGAAAAGGTGAGATTCTAGTTTAAGCTAATCACATGTAGTAATATTTTAAAACCTACATATTTAATACTGGAATCGGGGATGGCACATGGAATATATATAACACTGCCAGTCTCTTAATGCATCCATAGCCTTGCTCTCAAACTGAGGGATCTTTGGCTGCCTTAGTATAATTTGTCTTATTTACTCCTACGTGTCATATCTCTTAGAATCTAAGCCTGAATACAAAGATCTTATTTTCTGCTAAGCTCATTATTGATCTTGCCTGTCTTGCTTGCAGAGAATCGGCAGCAGTAACCCTCACCACACTGCCTTCTGAGCTCTTGCTAGACAGACTTCACCCCAATCCCATGTACCAGAGAATGCCGCTCCTTCTGAATCCCAAATTGCTCAGCCTGGAGTATCCAAGGAATAACATTGAATATGTGAGAGATATTGGAGAGGGAGCATTTGGGAGGGTCTTTCAAGCAAGGTAAAGTTACCTATGGGAAAAAATATTCTCCCCCAAAATATGTTATGTCTGAAAATTTGCCAGACCTTTAGCCTATGTATATACCTATGTATAATAGTCATTATCAAATTAGTTAATTATTTGCATTATTAATCTTATCTGTATTGCAAACTTTGAATCCAAATAATTTTACCTTTGCTGGAAAATAGGAGTGCATATGGAGAGAATATATTTTAGTGCATTTAGAAGTAATTTATAGTAGATATAAATGTATCTTCCTTTATATAGTGTTCAAATTATGAGAAATTAGTAATAATTCATTCATATTTCCTTTTCAGAAAAAAAATTTGTCACATATTTTTCATTATAATGTATTGCATTGATTTAGTGTGAGATATTAAGTAGATGTTCATGACACAACAAAATAGAAAAGAAGAAATGCAAAAATTTAGAAAATAATGACCTCAAAAAAGGCACATGTATTAGTGCCAACACTACCCTATTTATTGCCTTTGTGTGAATTGGAATAAAATGCCCTCTCTGCATGGATGCAGCTCCACAGACACACAGCTGGTCCAGAGAATGTGGACTTGGTTTTACTCCCCCATGCCTCTTTGTCCTGGTATAGAGGTTACATATATAAAGAAAATCTCACACACTTACTGGAAACCAAAATTTTCAAGGCATCACTCTAGGTTCATTGGGGGATATAAAGATGAGTAAGTCATGGTCCCTGCCTTCAACGAATTTAGATTTTGCCCAAAATGTAAGAGGTTATAATGACAATGATAATCCCATTGGGTTTCTGCACTTCAGAATTCCTGTAATTTATAAATAATGTATTTTTAAAACCTGTTTGAAATTGCTGAAAATAACACCAGTGATTTCTATTAATTGGAGTCAAGGAGTTTAAAGTATGTCATCTCCATTTGGGAAAGGCTCTGGGAAAGGCTACATGATGGAGGGATGTGCATAAATGTGGGCAAATATACTAGGGGTATGTATGATGTTCCTGATCTTTTGTTTCTTTTTCAATAAACTTACCTCTCAGGGCTCCAGGCTTACTTCCCTATGAACCTTTTACAATGGTGGCAGTAAAGATGCTCAAAGAAGAAGCCTCAGCAGATATGCAAGCAGACTTTCAGAGGGAGGCAGCCCTCATGGCAGAATTTGACAACCCTAATATCGTGAAACTCTTAGGTATGAAAATACAAGTGAGGATATTTATTTCACCAGAAAACAGTGGCTTTCCAAGTTTTTTTCTTCCTTTATACTTCACTTATTTATGTTTTTCCCTTTATTCCTTGTTCAGGGAGATGTTTCTGTTCCTCTCTAAGGTTAGCCTCTTCACCCAGATCTATCCCAACTCATAGGACATTCATTGCTTAATGGATTCATCACTTTAGATTTTCTCTTTGTTGCCTCCTTACTATTACTAAAATGTTTAAAATGTTGCCATAGCAAAGACTCTTTCATTGACACTGCTCCTTCATCACAAAATGTATCAATGTTGAATAGTCTAAGTATTTTTACTTGTTTATTTTGTTTTTTCTCTTTCTTTCCTTACTGGAATGTTATGAAGGCAGGAATGCATATCCTTTTTGGTTCATTGTTTAATTCCCACTTATTCAAGGATTCATAAATTCAACAAATATTTAGTTTGTATTAATTATAAATGGTGAACAAAACTTTTAAAAAATCCCTCTGCTCATGGATTTTACATTCTATTGGGAAAGACAGATAATAAAAATAAACACAAAAATATAGTATACTAAATACTGAGTTCTAAAGACTATTTTAAAATCAAAGTTTTTGTAGTGCGAACTAAAAATTTTAAAGACTTCCATGAAAATATGACCTGGCAGAAGAAAAGGAATAGCAATGTGGATATCTTGGGAAAGAACATTCCAAGAAGAAAGAAAAGCACTTGTTTGCAAAGGTTCTGCAACAAGAGCATGTATGGTGTGCTTGAGGAAGAACAAAGAAATGAGTGTGGCTGGAGCCGAATAAAAGAGGAAAGAGTTGTAAAAGAGATCTGAGAGGTAATGGGCAGATCCTCTCAGGCCTCATTGAAAACTGGCTTTAACTCTGAGTGAAATGGGAAGCAAATGGAGAATTTCAGCCAAGAAATGACATAACTCACATTTTTCCAATTTTCTCTGACTGCTTTCTTGAGCATAGTCTGAAGTTAAGCAATGAAAGCAGGGAGATGGTAAACAGGTATTGCAAAAATGCAGAAAGAGAAGATGTTGGCATGGCCCAGGTGGTGATAGTGAGGATAACGAGAAGTGGTTATATTTTATGTGTAATTCAGAGGCAGAGACAAATAATTTGCTGGAAGACCAAATGTGAAATTTACAAAATAGAGGAGTCAAAGATAGTACCAAGATCTTTGACTGTGCAGCTGAAAGAATGGAGGTGTCATTGACTGAGTTGAGGAAGTCTCTGGAGGAGCAGGCTTCTTCAGTGGAGAGAGTAGGAATTCACTTTAAAACATGTTTGTTTGAGGTTTTTATTCAACATCCAGATGGAGTTAAGGAAACAGGTAAATATAGAGGCCTAGAGTTCAGAAAAGATGACATGATTATAAATATAAATTAGAGGCTCTTTGAGCATATGGAATATGTAAAGTCCTGAGACCGGCAAGACACTAAAGCATGGAAAAAGAATGGAAGAAAAGAGGAGGTCCAAGGACCAAGCCTTGCAGCATTCCAACACTTAGGGTGAGAAAAAAATATATGAGCAAGCAAAACATGCTGAAAAGGAACAAGTAGGAACTTGTGATGTCCTGGAAGCCAAATGTTGTATTACCTAAGAGTTGACAGTGAGCATGTTACACACAATAAGTCAAGTGAAAGAAGGACTATAAAAAGACCTTGGATTTGGAAACGTGGAGGTTCACTGGTATCCCTGATAAGTTAAGTTTCTGAGGAATGTTGGGGACAAGAGTCAATGTAAGTGAGCTCAAAAAAAATAGGAGAAAAACTGGAAAATACCAACAATGTGTTTTGGGACTGAAGGGTGGAAAAAGAAGCACACTTTCATGTGAAAGTAACAGCATATTTGTAAACCAAGCAAAATTGATGAAAAAGGATGGCACATAGCAGAAGCAATGTCTTTGAGTAGGAAGAGAGGGAATGGGATCCAGGCATCATTGGAGGGATTGGCCTTTGTTAAGAGAATGTCCAGATCAGCCATAGCAATAAGAGAGAATGGGCATAGATGTTGGTGGGAGATTGTAGAAGGTCTTTTCTGAGTGATTTGGCTTTCTCTGTGAACTAAGATTAAAGATTATCATCTGAGAGTAAGGATGAGAGAAGAGAAATTGAAGATTTGAGAAGAAAGAAATGGCCATCTAGGAAAATAAAACATAAAATGGACTGGAGAAATACAATGTGATTGGCAAGCATATTAAGAAGTCACTTGACGTTAGGGCTTATGAATTTAACATGAGACTGGTCATCATGGTTGCGTTTTCATCCAAATACCACCATGGGGGTGTAGGTCACTTAATGTAGAGTTGAATTTTATCAGAATTAACATTTTGCCACATAAGTTAAATAAAGCCAAATTGGGGCAAAGAAGAAGGGTGCATGTAAAGGATTGACTATTATGATTGATGAAGGAATTTAAGCTATGTAAGGAAAAGAGAAAAACACGAGGGGACAAGAGATCATGAAAAGGGGATAGGATTAATGAATTAAAAGTTCCAATGGGGTCAAAGGGTTTTTGGAGTTAGGACACTAGAGGAAGCTAACTAGGGTAGAAAAGGAGGGAAGATAGTGACCAACAAATGGGATGAGATTATGGAAGGTATACAGATACACGAAATGACAAAGTCAAGGGTATACAATGAGACTGAGTGGCTTACACTGGGTAAAGGTCATAGGAAAGGAAGTCAAGTAACTGAGAGGTCAAGATATTGAAAATAAATTACATGAATATTAAAATCAAGAATTTCTCTAACAGCTCCTAGCACAACGTAGGCATTCAATAAACATTTCATTAAACAAACATACATGTATTTTCATTTCAACATTTCTTAAAATGTTGACTCTGCAGTCATATATAAGTATTTGCAATTTTACAATATTCTGAATTCCTGGTATTGATTCAAACTATGTTCAATTTGCAAATTTATGATTACCCTGGTAACATGCTTATACATCACTACTCAGAGTTTTTGCTCATTTTTATTGTTCAACAAGAACTCAAACTTCTATAGCCATTTGTTAAATGCTGTATCTAAAATTCCATTTCAATATCCTAGGAGCATAGAGTCTGTTTTTATCTGAGTATATGTAAGCAGTAATCATTCATGCATGTGACTCCACTACTCTCATGGTTTCTTGGAAAATAACACATTTAAATAAGATGATAGTAGTGGAAAGAAGGGGAATTGGGAAAATCCATGAAATTCACTACCAATAAAATGAATTTGCTTTGTTTCATGCATTTGAAATGAGGTACTTACTGAATATATTTTTATCTTAAAATTGATTTCATTAGAATCCTAGTGTATAATGTTTTTACAGTCATAAATTTGGAGAAATGAATACAAATACAGAGATATTTAGCATTTTAGAATAAGAGTAAGCATTAGAAATTATAGACTCTTACCTAATATAATAGCAGTTGAGGAAACTGTAGAACAATGAGGTGAGATGATATGTGGAAAATGCCACACTAAAGGTTTATGTCTTGGACTAGGCATAAGATTTTTTTATGACCATCTATCTTAAAATCCATTCATCTATCTTTAAATTCATGAATCCATATACTCATTCATCCTTAAATCCATAAATCCACTTATCTACCTATTTATCCATCTATCCTACCATTCATCCATTCATCCATCAACAAAGTGAGCCATAACCCCATAGTGAGCCATGTGTTACTAAGCCTGAGGTTACAAGGGTGAATAAAACACAGTCCTTCTCTCAAGACTTTTATTCCACTTTGAAGTCCCAACTAAGAGTTAGGTTAGAGCTATTACAATATATAAAACATTTCAAGCTCTTAAGTATACATATATATTACATATATAATTATAAGTGATATATATACATGTATATATAATTGTTCATAATTATCTTTAAGTAGAAATCTTTCATATATTTTCTGTAACAAAAGTAGAAATTTTCATTAAATAAATTCAGTTCAATTTTTTATTTCTCAGAGAAATATGTTGTCATATTTTTTCTAAAATAAGAAATTATTTTTAAATCAATTCAAGCAGTATAACAATGGTAAAGCAGTTGATAAGATAGGTAAATCATAAAGATGATCCAATGAGAATCCCATAGAAGAAATTTCTAGGTACAACTCTGTTGACATTTAAGTTTCTTTTTCGTACATAAGCATATGCTAATTGCTAAAATCTCTGGAATTAATGTCAAAATAAATAGGCCAAGATTACAGCAGTCCTTATTTCTACTCTTTTTCAAACAGAGACTTCTTTTGCCTGAAAAAAAATAGCTCTAATAATCTACATTTGTGGTGATGTGAAGTTGTGCCTATCTGATCTAATATTCCAATATTCTAGTTGCCCTCAAATATATCAAGATTTTAGGATTTGCAAATGTTCTCCTGTCATGACTCTATATTAACTGTTTTTTGGAAAATGAACATTGTAAACCCTAAATTTTAAAATGTGCTTTACGAAATACTTCCTCTAAGAATTTTAGATTATTTTTGTTATTCTTGTAAAACTTCCTACATCTTCTTATTATCATTCATCAGAGAAATAAACAAAAACACAGAGCACTTATATTACATACTCAGAGTAAGTATCCATTCATAAATTTATTGAACAGACCTGCTCTGCCAGACACATGGCAGGTGTGGGTAATTTAAAGAAAAAAAAAATATGCTCTCTCCTTTCAAAGTGCTGAAATATTAGGAAGAAACCTCAACAAGCAAATGATTATAAACTAGGATGGTGGTTACTGCACTGTCCCTGGGATGCCTCAGTTCCTGACCCTTCCAGTATCCGTTAGGTTTTCCTTCTATACTGGAAAGGTCAGGAACTGAGACACCCTAGGGAAAGCATAAATAAGATGAATCTTAAAAGGTAAATAAGAGATGTTTAGACAAAGAAATGGGGTCAGGGTTCCACAATGGTGCTGTCAATAAAAAACCAGAGTTTGGTATTTTCTGATCCCGTCATTCGCTTTTGTAGTGCTCTTTCCATGTGTCGTTGTAGAAACCAAGGCTAACGGGATGTTCTTTTTGTTTTTAGGTGTGTGTGCTGTCGGGAAGCCTATGTGCCTGCTCTTTGAATACATGGCCTATGGAGATCTCAACGAGTTCCTCCGCAGCATGTCACCTCACACCGTGTGCAGCCTCAGTCACAGCGACTTGTCCATGAGAGCTCAGGTCTCCAGCCCTGGACCCCCACCCCTCTCTTGTGCTGAGCAGCTCTGCATTGCCAGGCAGGTGGCAGCGGGCATGGCTTACCTTTCAGAGCGCAAGTTTGTCCACCGAGATTTAGCCACCAGGAACTGCCTGGTGGGCGAGAACATGGTGGTGAAAATTGCTGACTTTGGCCTCTCCAGGAACATCTACTCAGCAGACTACTACAAAGCTAATGAAAACGATGCTATTCCTATCCGTTGGATGCCACCGGAGTCTATTTTCTACAATCGCTACACCACTGAGTCTGATGTGTGGGCCTACGGCGTGGTCCTCTGGGAGATCTTTTCCTACGGCCTGCAACCCTATTATGGCATGGCCCACGAGGAGGTCATTTATTACGTGCGAGATGGCAACATCCTCTCCTGCCCTGAGAACTGCCCGCTAGAGCTGTACAACCTAATGCGTCTGTGTTGGAGCAAGCTGCCTGCAGATAGACCCAGTTTCACCAGTATTCACCGAATTCTGGAACGCATGTGTGAGAGGGCAGAGGGAACAGTGGGTGTCTAAAGTTGAAGATGTTCAAATAAAATGCTGCAGTCTCCTTCTCAGACTCTGTGAGCCAGAGGAATCCTATACCAGAAGCCCAACAGGACCCAAATAGGAAAGAACAATAGTGGACACGAGTAGCTTGTTTCCCAAGAAAAGCCGACGCAATGTAGAAACCACGTGGTAGATGGACCGGTGGAAGGCCAGTGATTGGAAACAGGGGCTATGTGTCAGATAACTGGAGATAACTAATCTTCCTCACAGAAGTCGGTAACGTTCATTACCCAGAAAAGAGAGTCATGCTGTTCAGTTACCAAATTAGCTAGCCACAGAGTAAGGCTCTGCTATATTAAACTTCAATATGAATTGGGAATCAGAGCTTCATTTTTTAATAGGGTTAATTCCTGTCCATTGTGAAGGTAGCATAATCTTCATGTAAGACATTTAGGTAAAGGATAGAAAAGTAAAAAGAAGGAAAAATCATTCACCATTTCAAGATGGGTATTAGTTTCTGGTTGAATTGCTTTTCGCATTTAATGCATAATTTTGATTGATAGAGGATTTCTAAGGAATAAAATGACAAATGAACAAAGCTATGTCCTTACTGTAACTTTGAGTTCTCTTTTCTGTCTTTGTGCTCCTGCTTTAGAAGTTTTTCCTTTGTGTGCACTTGTCATGAGTTTAATCTGCCTATTTTTTTTCCAATTTCTCTGAAAATTTTTTTATCTTTTTAAATTTACCTTTTTCTTGGAAAATTTTATTGGTGCCTTCTCCTTTGCTTTAATATTTATCTCTTCCCCTTTCCAGGCATTCTTTTTTGTTATTGTTGTTTAGCCACTTTTGTCCTTTTGTTTCATACATGCAATAAACACTCTGGCAGAAATAATATTTTAAATAACATTGTAGGCTGATATTTCTATGACTTTTGCAAAATATTACTATTTTTTCTGTATTTATCTTTGAAGTCACACATTTCAAATTTGCCATCTTTAATTTTACTGTCACAGTCTATTAAATCTCTTGAACTATAGTTTATAATATAGAATTTCACAAGATGGCCTTGTGGCTCTGAGTTACTTCAAAACTGATTTATTTGTGCATGCTGGCATTTTTTTATTCTAGAAATCAATTCAGTTGGCTGTAGAATTAATATAGTGCTGCTTAACAACTTTCTGCATGACATATTAACCTATCTTGTTATATTTTATGATTTAAAAAAACACTGGAACTCAAATTACTGGTGCTTAAGATTTATCAATGGAGCCCCACACAGTACATCTTTATCTAAGTCCAACACAAATGAGTGTATTCCTGATATAACATGACCTAAATTCTCCTGACAAGCAAATAAACAGGGAAGAGAAAATAACAGTTTACCTCAGTTTATTTTAATTCAAACTAATTGGTAGTTAGGGCAATGGAGAAATTTGTGTGAATTCTTGAAAGTAGATATGTACTGTCTGCTGGAAAACTACATGAAATCCCCAAATCTGTCTATGTGACACTTTGATATCTGTGCTGGGAAACCTGCCATTCTTTATTCATAGTCTCTCTAGGGAAGCAAGACAAAAATGAAGAAAATACCCAAGACTTTGCCTCTCCTTCATCCTATCAGTTTCACTTCCTAAAATCTTCCTACTCACATCCTCTTCCCTTCAGCCCAACAGCCAATGACTCAAACTCTATCCTTGCCCTCCTGTTTATTATCTGACCTTCCTTTTATTTCAAGCCTGAGAAGATCCCATGGGCTACAATGATGGTCAGGAGGTGCTTATTCACAGTTCTGATTCATAAACAGGGAAGTCAGAATTTAGGCTTGAGACCCAGAGAGGTGCTTTAGGTGAAATTCATGATTGTATGTCCAAAATTGATAATGCCATCCAAAGGGCTGGATGAAGAATAAAATTGCAGCATAAGTTCAAAACAGAAAGTCAAGAAGTCAACAAGGCAGAAAAGCTGGAGAAGGCCATCAGCAAGTCTAGAATGTTGGTGTAAATATCCGTGGCATGTTTTAGATGACTCACATATGTACATCACATGTGCTCTGCAAAATTCAAACATGCCTTCGGGTTTTCTCAGCTGATAAAGTTTCATGATAAAAGAAAGACATGGAAGTCAGGCAGATAGGAAACATAGTAACTAGCAGTAAAAGTTATAATATCAGCTAGCATTTATTGAAAGCTTACCATTCATATTGTAAGGCCTTTAAATATATTAACTTACACCTCACAACATCCCTATGATGTTGATACTATCATTATGCTCATTTTTTAGGTGAGGAAACAATGACAGATAGATTGTATAACTGGCCCAAGCACACAGAAAAAGAGACCCTAATGTTTTACTGAAAAAGGCCTAGTTCTCAACAACCATACTTTGGGTACCTCTGTACATTATAGAAGAAACAATTAAACCTCAATAGCCATGTGGAAGTGATTGCACGTAGTTTCAAAGCACACACTATACCCCTTATTCTATTAATGTCTTATTCAAGTCTTTTTAATGAACAGCAAAAAAAAAAAGTATATTTTAGCATTGTCAATTTAAGTTAATCAAAATATTCCATAGATGGCATGTTTATTTTTTCATGAATTCTAATTGCCTTCTCAAGTTAAGATTACTAACTTATTTTCTTAGTGCTCACTTTAATGTTCTGGATCATGAGAACAGAAATGCATTATTTACCAGTATTGTTTCCTTTTTTAAAATAAAGTTTTTTCCCATGGCGGAATCATTAAATAAATTCAAAAAAGAGATAAAAGAGAGACACTCACAGTGCCACTGTTTCCAAGTGCCAGGACAGACATCAGGAAAGCACCAGCAAGTCATTTTAAGTGGTCAAATAGCAAAACATGGCAAGAATACCAGGGTATTATGCACATAACATCAAAAACATATTCTCTGGTTTTATGATAAAGCAGAAAAGAAAACTTTATTTTTACTTTACAGTATATCATGAACCTGCGTTATATCATTAAGTATTTTTCTAAAAATCCAATTTAATTTCTTAATAGTATCCCATTTTATGCATATACAATAATTTAGCTCAATCTTTTCTTTTGGAGCATTTGGATTTTTTTCTCATTTTTATTATTACAGACAATACTGTCATGGTCATCCTTATTAGCACATGTCCATATTTCTCTTTATGAAAATTCTCAGAAGGGAAATATCTGGGCCAACTGGTATGTACTATATTAACACTTCTACTAAGTGTTAATTATTGCTAAGTATTATTTTATTCTCTAGAAATATTGCTTCCATTTCTGTATTGTGCAAGAAATCTCATAGACCTAATATTTTGCTATTATAGAGAATTAATCATTTTTAGAAACCTTTTGTCTATTTGATTATAGAAAAATAAAATCTCATTTTAATTTTATTTTGTGAATTACTGGTGAAGTCGAATTTTTCTTGTTCCTAGGTCACTAATAGTTTTTCTTTTGATAATTAGCTCATTTTTTCCATTGTGTTTGCTTTCTAATTGAATTGTAAGACTCATTTTATAAAAATATATTAAAAATATATATATATTAAATTTTATTCATACTTTACACAATATACACATACTTTTACCTTAAAATAGCATTTACTTTTTTCTTGCAAAAGCAATACTTTACTTTTTGAAAAGAAAATTAATATACAATGATATACAATATAATATAGTACAATAACAAACGATAACAAAAATGAAAAAACACCAACCAACAGTAATTACCATCATGATAAATATTCTTCCAGTCTTTTTCAGATAGGTAAGTAGGTAGATAGATAGATAGAAGAATGATTGTTAAATTTAATTTCAAACAAAAGCAAGATTATACTATTACATTATTTCAAGCATTGTTTTTATCTCTTGATTTACTTTAAACATCTTTCACATGAATAATTATTTGTGTGCAACATTAATTCATGATTGAATAGTATTCTATTATATGGATTTATCATAACTTACATAACAATTATTCTATTGTTCAACATTTGATTTATTTTTTCTCCATTATAAAATGTAGTATTTTGATAATCCTCTCCCTAAATATTGTGAGCATCTATCTTAAATGATTTCTTTATATATAACTCCTGGAAATGTAATTTCTAGATCAAAGGATACATGCACTTTGAATGCTTTTTAATATATTGAAAATTACCTTCCTGAATTATTTTATAAGTGTACACATCTTTCAGTCAGATAAGAGAGCCATTTATTTCAACTTTACTGGTATCAAATATTAGCATTTTAGTCATTGCCAATATAATAACTTAACGTTTTTATTTTGTAGCTTACACTTAACATTTCTTTAAATACTAATAAAATTGAACTTTTTGTAACGTTTTGGGGACAAGTGATTTGTGGTTTGTCTCCTACTTTTATTTTTCTATTTGATGTATCTTTTTCTTGTTGGTTTGTAAGAGCACTTTATATATTGAATTACATTTTGTCATACACGTTTAACCACTTTTATCTTGTTAAAAATATATACTTATATGTGTCTTTAACTATAGGTTTTATTAATCAGGAAAGAATGTTGAATTTTCTGTTCATTCAGATGATTGCAGCATTTTCCTAATTGATCTGTTAATATATGCAATTATATAAATTGATCCTCTAATCTTGAGATATCCTTGTATTCTGAAAATAAACTCTCTTTGGGTGAATCACATCAATCTTTTACTTAAGTACCAAATCTGGTTTATTAAATTTATTTGCAAGAATAAGTTCATAAAATTAAAAGTATCATTTTCTTCTCTGTTAGAGTTTTTTATTAGCATTATGACAGTTTCATAAATTGAGGCATTTATTTCTCTACAATGTCTGTTAGCTTATTTTTTCATTGTTATTTATTTACAAAAACAATACATAAAAAACAAAAATAAAAGCAATACATACAATACACATGGTTTAAAAAAAAAAAACTCCTAAGAAGGGTACAAAATGAAAAAATAAGAGTTAGCCTCTTCTGTTCATCTCTAGTCCCAGCCTAGTGCTGGGACTACCATTTCTGCTATTAGTTTGTATGATGATTACCATTGCAAGTCTAACAAATTCTTCTTGCATCTCTCTTAACTGATCAATTTTTAAAAGCCGAAATATCTCTCTTCATAATAGGTGAGCAGTTTAGAACACTTTTACTCAAACTCCCACTCTATTTCCTGAGATATATTAATTGATTTCTGATTGTATTATATTGTTTATCACGACTTTCACAAGTATAAGGTGTATAGCTGACTGATGTTGAGAGTAGAGATCAGGAAGAAGTGATGGAGGAAAACTTGGAAGCTCGAATTTATCTCACATTGATTCTGGACTATGTGAGATAAACTGGAGCTTCCAAGTTTTCCTCCATCACTTCTCCCTGGTTTCTACTCTCAACATCAGTCAGCTATATACCTATTTATATGCTTTCAGACTCTATAATATTTGCATTTTGTTCTGAACAATTAAGATTAGGTGCTTTCTGATTTCAGCACGTTTGAGTTCCTTGTAGATCCTAGATGTTAGGCCTTTGTCAGACATGGAGTTGGCAAATACTTTTTCCCAGTCTGTGGGCTGTCTCCCTGCTCTCTTGATGGTTTCTTTGGCTTTGCAGAAGCTTGTCAGTTTA